>JAFBJY010000167.1:0-107842 GCA_016801885.1 Toxotes chatareus | reverse complement strand
TTTTTATTTTTTTTTTTCCCCCAAAAAAGACCTATTCCGGGGCCCAAAACCCCAAGTGGGATTAACCCTCCTCCCCCATCATTGGCTGCAGGTGGTCCCTCCAAGGCCCGGGGAGGCTTTTACCTTTTTTGTGGGAAATGATAAAAGCAGTTTTTAAAAAATCCCGTTGTTGGGATGGGTTCTTTTCCCGAAAAACAATTTTTTGGGGAGTTTCCTGCCCCCGCCTTTGGCCTGCCTTTTTTTAAAATGGGTGACCTTAGTACCCAGACCCCCAAAGTGGGGGCCAAAGCAAAACCGGCGGTT
This sequence comes from Toxotes chatareus, assembly GCA_016801885.1. NCBI lineage: Eukaryota > Metazoa > Chordata > Actinopteri > Toxotidae > Toxotes > Toxotes chatareus. The sequence goes on along the minus strand of JAFBJY010000167.1, from coordinate 107,539 downwards.
TTTTTTTTTTTTTTTTTTTTTTTTTTTTTTTTTTTTTTTTTTTTTTTTTTTTTTTTTTTTTTTTTTTTTTTTTTTTTTTTTTTTTTTTTTTTTTTTTTTTTTTTTTTTTTTTTTTTTTTTTTTTTTTTTTTTTTTTTTAAAAAAAAAAAAAAAAAAAAAAAAAAAAAAAAAAAAAAAAAAAAAAAAAAAAAAAAAAATTATATAGGATCAGTTTGCCTGTCCTACCTGATCATTGACACTGCTCTCTGATTGGCTCTTACAGATGGCGTCAGACCTCCACCATGATGGTGAGTGTCATCAAAGGTTCAATCGTGTGTCTGGGATGAATTTCCTTTGCTGGACTAACTAACACAGCGCTGACTGTGTGTTAGTGATGAAGAGTTAACAGTGAATGAAGCAGGTGAGTCAGGGAACAAAGTCTTTATTTACCTTTTGTAGTTTTACACCTCAGCAGAAACCACAGACCTGATGTCCTGACGTGGACCACCTGGGACCAGCATCAGTGTGATCTGACTGTCGCCCCTCCTACCCTCACTCATTGGACTGACAGGTGAGATCCACTGCACACACCGGACCCACAGGTGAGGTCTGCGTTTACCTGTCTTTCTGCTGGAAGTGATGAAAAGCAGTTCTTACTGAATTCAACCTCCAACAGTGTGTTGGAGCCGCATGTTGAGAAGTTCTTCTTTCTGATCCAGACACTTGACAGTGGGTGGGTTTATATAGGATCAGTTTGCCTGTCCTACCTGATCATTGACACTGTTCTCTGATTGGCTCTTCCAGATGGCGTCAGACCTCAGTGACGTCAGACCTCCACCATGATGGTGAGTGTCATCAAAGGTTCAATCGTGTGTCTGGGATGAATTTCCTTTTGCTGTGTGTTAGTGATGAAGAGTTAACAGTGAATGAAGCAGGTGAGTCAGGGAACAAAGTCTTTATTTACCTTTTGTAGTTTTACACCTCAGCAGAAACCACAGACCTGATGTCCTGACGTGGACCACCTAGGACCAGCATCAGTGTGATCTGACTGTCGCCCCTCCTACCCTCAGACTCATTGGACTGACAGGTGAGATCCACTGCACACACCGGACCCACAGGTGAGGTCTGCGTTTACCTGTCTTTCTGCTGGAAGTGATGAAAAGCAGTTCTTACTGAATCCAACCTCCAACAGTCTGTTGGAGCCGCATGTTGAGAACTTCTTCATTCTGATCTAGACACTTGACAGTGGGTGGGTTTATATAGGATCAGTTTGCCTGTCCTACCTGCTCATTGACACTGTTCTCTGATTGGCTCTTACAGATGGCGTCAGACCTCCACCATGATGGTGAGTGTCATCAAAGGTTCAATCGTGTGTCTGGGATGAATTTCCTTTTGCTGGACTAACTAACACAGCGCTGACTGTGTGTTAGTGATGAAGAGTTAACAGTGAATGAAGCAGATGAGTCAGGGAACAAAGTCTTTATTTACCTTTTGTAGTTTTACACCTCAGCAGGAACCACAGACCTGATGTCCTGACGTGGACCACCTAGGACCAGCATCAGTGTGATCTGACTGTCGCCCCTCCTACCCTCACTCATTGGACTGACAGGTGAGATCCACTGCACACACCGGACCCACAGGTGAGGTCTGCGTTTACCTGTCTTTCTGCTGGAAGTGATGAAAAGCAGTTCTTACTGAATCCAACCTCCAACAGTGTGTTGGACCCGCATGTTGAGAACTTCTTCTTTCTGATCCAGACACTTGACAGTGGGTGGGTTTATATAGGATCAGTTTGCCTGTCCTACCTGATCATTGACACTGTTCTCTGATTGGCTCTTACAGATGGCGTCAGACCTCAGTGACGTCAGACCTCCACCATGATGGTGAGTGTCATCAAAGGTTCAATCGTGTGTCTGGGATGAATTTCCTTTTGCTGTGTGTTAGTGATGAAGAGTTAACAGTGAATGAAGCAGGTGAGTCAGGGAACAAAGTCTTTATTTACCTTTTGTAGTTTTACACCTCAGCAGAAACCACAGACCTGATGTCCTGACGTGGACCACCTGGGACCAGCATCAGTGTGATCTGACTGTCGCCCCTCCTACCCTCACTCATTGGACTGACAGGTGAGATCCACTGCACACACCGGACCCACAGGTGAGGTCTGCGTTTACCTGTCTTTCTGCTGGAAGTGATGAAAAGCAGTTCTTACTGAATCCAACCTCCAACAGTCTGTTGGAGCCGCATGTTGAGAAGTTCTTCTTTCTGATCCAGTTACTTGACAGTGGGTGGGTTTATATAGGATCAGTTTGCCTGTCCTACCTGCTAATTGACACTGCTCTCTGATTGGCTCTTACAGATGGCGTCAGACCTCCACCATGATGGTGAGTGTCATCAAAGGTTCAATCGTGTGTCTGGGATGAATTTCCTTTTGCTGGACTAACTAACACAGCGCTGACTGTGTGTTAGTGATGAAGAGTTAACAGTGAATGAAGCAGGTGAGTCAGGGAACAAAGTCTTTATTTACCTTTTGTAGTTTTACACCTCAGCAGGAACCACAGACCTGATGTCCTGACGTGGACCACCTAGGACCAGCATCAGTGTGATCTGACTGTCGCCCCTCCTACCCTCACTCATTGGACTGACAGGTGAGATCCACTGCACACACCGGACCCACAGGTGAGGTCTGCGTTTACCTGTCTTTCTGCTGGAAGTGATGAAAAGCAGTTCTTACTGAATCCAACCTCCAACAGTGTGTTAGAGCCGCATGTTGAGAACTTCTTCATTCTGATCTAGACACTTGACAGTGGGTGGGTTTATATAGGATCAGTTTGCCTGTCCTACCTGCTCATTGACACTGTTCTCTGATTGGCTCTTACAGATGGCGTCAGACCTCCACCATGATGGTGAGTGTCATCAAAGGTTCAATCGTGTGTCTGGGATGAATTTCCTTTTGCTGGACTAACTAACACAGCGCTGACTGTGTGTTAGTGATGAAGAGTTAACAGTGAATGAAGCAGGTGAGTCAGGGAACAAAGTCTTTATTAGTGGTGCATTGCTTTGCATGCACACTAGGCACCTCTATAGCAAAGCTATAGAGGTACCTAGTGTGCAATGCAAAGCAATGCACACTACTGTTATTCTCTGCTTTTTTCTTCTTCCTTCTTCTTCTTCCGTATCGATTTTCGGTTCGTAACTCGTCCCACACCGTTGAGCGCACCCTGACAAATGATACATCAAAACGTGCGGCTCGATCGGACTCGGTGTGCTTGTATTTTGTTCTCCAGAATATTCACGTTTCGCGAAGAAATTCGCGAAAAACCGGCCGAAATTTTCCCATAGAGAATGGCTGGGAAATTTTCAAAAAAGTCGCAAATTCTCCCCCTTTTTCAAACATCAACTGCTCTGGCATACTTTCACCTAGAAACACCATTCAAACTGTAAAATGTAGACACAAGTCTCGTGTATTTGGGGTGTATTCAACTTTTTCATAAGTTGTGTAGTTTTTAAACTGTGAGCTCTAACTGATCATGAGTGATTTTGAAAAAAATCAGGGTTTTCAATGAGTGTGTATTGCGGAATGTTCCAGGCTAGAGTGGGAGGTTAGAGTGGAGAGGCTTTAAAAAAACTCTCTGAATTTTTTTCTTTACACGATGGCTACGGCCACAAATTTTACTCTAGAGCAGTGAAACTCTCCAAAGTTGTAGCCACACTTGTCCTCTCTCTCACAATGTGTTTACTTTTTCTGTAGGATTTACGGTTTTTCTTTGGCGTGCCTTTTAGCGACAAGAGGAGCTCTCAACTGCTCCATTGACTCCAATGTTAATTGAGAAGAGGATTTTTGGAGAAAAGCAGAAAATCCCCTTTTTTGAAACTTGCTGTAAAATCCACATTTTAGACAGTAGGACCATAAAAAATAGATTCAGGTCTTCCTTAAAGTCTTGTCTCTTTGACGGTGCCGTTTGTTTAGCGATACCATGTTTTGTTTTTCCATGGTTAGCAGTTGTTCGGCAGGCCCGATTCGGCCGAAAATGAGCTCGTCAGAGCACCTGTGAGCTGCCTCAGCGGAGGGAAAGCTCATCCCCATGGCAACCGTGACTGCAAGAGCTGTGGCTCTCTCTCTCCCTGTAACAACTCTATGTATCTCTGTCTTTGTAATAAAAACTACAGCAGAACTATAGGGGTCAAAAGGGGGCTGTGCGCAGCACAGCTCCCTTTTGACAAAGACACAGACACACACACACATACACACAGTTAATATTGTGCGGTGCGGTAGCACCGCACAATATTTAAACAGGCACACAGAAACACACACACCCACACACTAGTCAATACTGGGTTGTGCGAAGCACAACCCAGTATTGACAAAGACCCACTCAGGCACACACAGACAAACACACACACACACACAGTCACACAGTATTGACAAAGCAGGTGCTCAGACACAACATTGACAGAGGAGCACAAACACAGACACGCACACACACACACACACACACACACACAATAGTCAGACCCACTCAGGCACACACAGACAAACAAACACACACACACACACACACAGACAGAAAGACACACACACACACACACACACACACACAGACACTCACTCATATAGATACACACTCAGATATACTTATACAGGAATGCATTGGTATGAACACTAGCGGTGCAATGCACCACTCTCGCGATTTCCCAAAGGGAAATTGTCTAGTTAAAGTTGTAGCCACACTTGTCCTCTCTCTCACAATGTGTTCATTTTTTTTGTAGGATTTACGGTTTTTCTTTGGCGTGCCTTTTAGTGACAAGAGGAGCTCTCAACTGCTTCATTGACTCCAATGTTAATTGAGAAGAGGATTTTTGGAGAAAAGCAGAAAATCCCCCTTTTTAAAACTTGCTGTAAAATCCACATTTTAGACAGTAGGACCATAAAAAATAGATTAAGGTCTTCCTCAAAGCCTTCTCTCTTTGATGGGTCAGTTTGTTTAGCGATACCATGTTTTGTTTTTCCATGGATAGCAGTTGTTCGGCAGTCCCGATTCGGCCGAAAATGAGCTAAATCAGAGCACCTGTGAGCTGCCTCAGCGGAGGGAAAGCTCATCCCCATGGCAACCGTGACTGCAAGAGCTGTGGCTCTCTCTCTCCCTGTAACAACTCTATGTCTCTCTGTCTTTGTAATTAAAACTACAGCAGAACTATAGGGGTCAAAAGACACAGACACAGATATAGACAGACTGACACACACAAAGTCAATATTGTGCGGTGCGCCAGCACCGCACAATATTGACAGAGGCACACAAACACAAACACACACACACACACACACACACACACACACACACACACATAGTCAATACACACACACACAAAGAAGCACAACCCAGTATTGACACAGACCCACTCAGACCCACTCAGGCACACACAGACACACACATAGACAGACTGACACACACAAAGCCAATATTGTGCGGTGCTGGCGCACCGCACAATATTGACAGAGGCACTCAAACACAGACACACGCACAGACTCATACACACACACACACACACACAATAGTCAATACTACTACTTCGCACAACCCAGTATTGACACAGACCCACTCAGGCACACACAGACAAACACAAACACAGACACACACAGACAGACAGACACACACACACGCACACACACATTCAGACACACACACACACACACAATAGTGTCAATACTGGGTTTTGCGAAGCACACAACATTACTAGCGGTGCAATGCACCACTCTCGCGATTTCCCAAAGGGAAATTGTCTAGTGTTTACTTTCAAATGCTCAGTTTTCTTCCTTCCCAATTTTCGGTTCGCTACTCCTCCCACACCGTTGAGCGCATACCAACAAATGATATATCAAAACGTGCGGCTCGGTCGGACTCGGTGTGCTTGTATTTTGTTCTACAGAATATTCACGTTTCGCAAAGTTATTCGCAAGAAACTGGCCGAAATTTTCCCATAGAGAATGAATGGGACAGGCTCAAAAAAGTCCCAATTTCCCCCCTTTTTTCAAACATCGACTGCTCTGGTATGCCTTCACCTAGAAACACCATTCAAACTGTAAAATGTAGACACAAGTCTCGTGTATTCGGGGTGTATTCAACTTTTTCAAAAGTTGTGTAGTTTTTGAACTGTGAGCCCTAATTGATCAGCAGTGAATTTGGAAAAAATCAGGGTTTACAATGAGTGTGTATTGCGGAATGTTCCGGGCTAGAGTGGGAGGTTAGAGTGGAGAGGCTTTAAAAAAACTCTCTGAAATTTTTTCTTTACACGACGACTACGGCCACAAATTTCACTGTAGAGCAGTGAAATTCTCCAAAGTTGTAGCCACACTTGTCTCTCTCTCTCACAATGTGTTCATTTTTTCTGTAGGATTTACGGTTTTTCTTTGGCGTGCCTTTTAGTGACAAGAGGAGCTCTCAACTGCTCCATTGACTCCAATGTTAATTGAGAAGAGGATTTTTGGAGAAAAGCAGAAAATCCCCCTTTTTAAAACTTGCTGTAAAATCCACATTTTAGACAGTAGGACCATAAAAAATAGATTCAGGTCTTCCTCAAAGCCTTCTCTCTTTGATGGGTCAGTTTGTTTAGCAATACCATGTTTTGTTTTTCCATGGATAGCAGTTGTTCGGCAGTCCCGATTCGGGCCGAAAATGAGCTCAAATCAGAGCACCTGTGAGCTGCCTCAGCGGAGGAAAGCTCATCCCCATGGCAACCGTGACTGCAAGAGCTGTGGCTCTCTCTCTCCCTGTAACAACTCTATGTATCTCTGTCTTTGTAATAAAAACTACAGCAGAACTATAGGGGTCAAAAGACACAGACACAGATATAGACAGACTGACACACACAAAGTCAATATTGTGCGGTGCGCCAGCACCGCACAATATTGACAGAGGCACACAAACACACACACACACACACACACACAATAGTCAATACTGGGTATTGACACAGACCCACTCAGGCACTCAGTGCGCCAGCACCGCACAATATTGACAGAGGCACTCAAACACAGACACACGCACAGACTCATACACACACACACACACACACACACAATAGTCAATGACGAAGACCCACTCAGGCACACACAGACAAACACAAACACAGACACACACAGACAGACAGACACACGCACACACACACACAATAGTCAATACTGGGTTGTGCGAAGCACAACCCAGTATTGACACAGACCCACTCAGCAGCAGCAGAAACCACAGACCTGATGTCCTGGCGTGGACCACCTGGGACCAGCATCAGTGTGATCTGACTGTCGCCCCTCCTACCCTCACTCATTGGACTGACAGGTGAGATCCACTGCACACACCGGACCCACACAGGTGGTCTGCGTTTACCTGTCTTTCTGCTGGAAGTGATGAAAAGCAGTTCTTACTGAATTCAACCTCCAACAGTGTGTTGGAGCCGCATGTTGAGAACTTCTTCTTTCTGATCCAGACACTTGACAGTGGGTGGGTTTATATAGGATCAGTTTGCCTGTCCTACCTGCTCATTGACACTGTTCTCTGATTGGCTCTTACAGATGGCGTCAGACCTCAGTGACGTCAGACCTCCACCATGATGGTGAGTGTCATCAAAGGTTCAATCGTGTGTCTGGGATGAATTTCCTTTTGCTGTGTGTTAGTGATGAAGAGTTAACAGTGAATGAAGCAGGTGAGTCAGGGAACAAAGTCTTTATTTACCTTTTGTAGTTTTACACCTCAGCAGAAACCACAGACCTGATGTCCTGACGTGGACCACCTGGGACCAGCATCAGTGTGATCTGACTGTCGCCCTCCTACCCTCACTCATTGGACTGACAGGTGAGATCCACTGCACACACCGGACCCACAGGTGAGGTCTGCGTTTACCTGTCTTTCTGCTGGAAGTGATGAAAAGCAGTTCTTACTGAATCCAACCTCCAACAGTGTGTTGGAGCCGCATGTTGAGAACTTCTTCTTTCTGATCCAGACACTTGACAGTGGGTGGGTTTATATAGGATCAGTTTGCCTGTCCTACCTGATCATTGACACTGTTCTCTGATTGGCTCTTACAGATGGCGTCAGACCTCCACCATGATGGTGAGTGTCATCAAAGGTTCAATCGTGTGTCTGGGATGAATTTCTTTTGCTGGACTAACTAACACAGCGCTGACTGTGTGTTAGTGATGAAGAGTTAACAGTGAATGAAGCAGGTGAGTCAGGGAACAAAGTCTTTATTTACCTTTTGTAGTTTTACACCTCAGCAGAAACCACAGACCTGATGTCCTGACGTGGACCACCTGGGACCAGCATCAGTGTGATCTGACTGTCGCCCCTCCTACCCTCACTCATTGGACTGACAGGTGAGATCCACTGCACACACCGGACCCACAGGTGAGGTCTGCGTTTACCTGTCTTTCTGCTGGAAGTGATGAAAAGCAGTTCTTACTGAATCCAACCTCCAACAGTGTGTTGGAGCCGCATGTTGAGAACTTCTTCTTTCTGATCCAGACACTTGACAGTGGGTGGGTTTATATAGGATCAGTTTGCCTGTCCTACCTGCTCATTGACACTGTTCTCTGATTGGCTCTTACAGATGGCGTCAGACCTCCACCATGATGGTGAGTGTCATCAAAGGTTCAATCGTGTGTCTGGGATGAATTTCCTTTTGCTGGACTAACTAACACAGCGCTGACTGTGTGTTAGTGATGAAGAGTTAACAGTGAATGAAGCAGGTGAGTCAGGGAACAAAGTCTTTATTTACCTTTTGTAGTTTTACACCTCAGCAGGAACCACAGACCTGATGTCCTGGCGTGGACCACCTAGGACCAGCATCAGTGTGATCTGACTGTCGCCCTCCTACCCTCACTCATTGGACTGACAGGTGAGATCCACTGCACACACCGGACCCACAGGTGAGGTCTGCGTTTACCTGTCTTTCTGCTGGAAGTGATGAAAAGCAGTTCTTACTGAATCCAACCTCCAACAGTCTGTTGGAGCCGCATGTTGAGAAGTTCTTCTTTCTGATCCAGACACTTGACAGTGGGTGGGTTTATATAGGATCAGTTTGCCTGTCCTACCTGCTAATTGACACTGCTCTCTGATTGGCTCTTACAGATGGCGTCAGACCTCCACCATGATGGTGAGTGTCATCAAAGGTTCAATCGTGTGTCTGGGATGAATTTCCTTTTGCTGGACTAACTAACACAGCGCTGACTGTGTGTTAGTGATGAAGAGTTAACAGTGAATGAAGCAGGTGAGTCAGGGAACAAAGTCTTTATTTACCTTTTGTAGTTTTACACCTCAGCAGGAACCACAGACCTGATGTCCTGACGTGGACCACCTAGGACCAGCATCAGTGTGATCTGACTGTCGCCCCTCCTACCCTCACTCATTGGACTGACAGGTGAGATCCACTGCACACACCGGACCCACAGGTGAGGTCTGCGTTTACCTGTCTTTCTGCTGGAAGTGATGAAAAGCAGTTCTTACTGAATCCAACCTCCAACAGTGTGTTGGAGCCGCATGTTGAGAACTTCTTCTTTCTGATCCAGACACTTGACAGTGGGTGGGTTTATATAGGATCAGTTTGCCTGTCCTACCTGCTAATTGACACTGCTCTCTGATTGGCTCTTACAGATGGCGTCAGACCTCCACCATGATGGTGAGTGTCATCAAAGGTTCAATCGTGTGTCTGGGATGAATTTCCTTTTGCTGGACTAACTAACACAGCGCTGACTGTGTGTTAGTGATGAAGAGTTAACAGTGAATGAAGCAGGTGAGTCAGGGAACAAAGTCTTTATTTACCTTTTGTAGTTTTACACCTCAGCAGAAACCACAGACCTGATGTCCTGACGTGGACCACCTGGGACCAGCATCAGTGTGATCTGACTGTCGCCCCTCCTACCCTCAGACTCATTGGACTGACAGGTGAGATCCACTGCACACACCGGACCCACAGGTGAGGTCTGCGTTTACCTGTCTTTCTGCTGGAAGTGATGAAAAGCAGTTCTTACTGAATCCAACCTCCAACAGTGTGTTAGAGCCGCATGTTGAGAACTTCTTCATTCTGATCTAGACACTTGACAGTGGGTGGGTTTATATAGGATCAGTTTGCCTGTCCTACCTGGTCATTGACACTGTTCTCTGATTGGCTCTTACAGATGGCGTCAGACCTCCACCATGATGGTGAGTGTCATCAAAGGTTCAATCGTGTGTCTGGGATGAATTTCCTTTTGCTGGACTAACTAACACAGCGCTGACTGTGTGTTAGTGATGAAGAGTTAACAGTGAATGAAGCAGGTGAGTCAGGGAACAAAGTCTTTATTTACCTTTTGTAGTTTTACACCTCAGCAGAAACCACAGACCTGATGTCCTGACGTGGACCACCTGGGACCAGCATCAGTGTGATCTGACTGTCGCCCCTCCTACCCTCACTCATTGGACTGACAGGTGAGATCCACTGCACACACCGGACCCACAGGTGAGGTCTCGTTTACCTGTCTTTCTGCTGGAAGTGATGAAAAGCAGTTCTTACTGAATTCAACCTCCAACAGTGTGTTGGAGCCGCATGTTGAGAACTTCTTCTTTCTGATCCAGACACTTGACAGTGGGTGGGTTTATATAGGATCAGTTTGCCTGTCCTACCTGCTCATTGACACTGTTCTCTGATTGGCTCTTACAGATGGCGTCAGACCTCAGTGACGTCAGACCTCCACCATGATGGTGAGTGTCATCAAAGGTTCAATCGTGTGTCTGGGATGAATTTCCTTTTGCTGTGTGTTAGTGATGAAGAGTTAACAGTGAATGAAGCAGGTGAGTCAGGGAACAAAGTCTTTATTTACCTTTTGTAGTTTTACACCTCAGCAGGAACCACAGACCTGATGTCCTGACGTGGACCACCTAGGACCAGCATCAGTGTGATCTGACTGTCGCCCCTCCTACCCTCACTCATTGGACTGACAGGTGAGATCCACTGCACACACCGGACCCACAGGTGAGGTCTGCGTTTACCTGTCTTTCTGCTGGAAGTGATGAAAAGCAGTTCTTACTGAATCCAACCTCCCAACAGTGTGTTGGAGCCGCATGTTGAGAACTTCTTCTTTCTGATCTAGACACTTGACAGTGGGTGGGTTTATATAGGATCAGTTTGCCTGTCCTACCTGATCATTGACACTGCTCTCTGATTGGCTCTTACAGATGGCGTCAGACCTCCACCATGATGGTGAGTGTCATCAAAGGTTCAATCGTGTGTCTGGGATGAATTTCCTTTTGCTGGACTAACTAACACAGCGCTGACTGTGTGTTAGTGATGAAGAGTTAACAGTGAATGAAGCAGGTGAGTCAGGGAACAAAGTCTTTATTTACCTTTTGTAGTTTTACACCTCAGCAGAAACCACAGACCTGATGTCCTGACGTGGACCACCTGGGACCAGCATCAGTGTGATCTGACTGTCGCCCCTCCTACCCTCCTACCCTCACTCATTGGACTGACAGGTGAGATCCACTGCACACACCGGACCCACAGGTGAGGTCTGCGTTTACCTGTCTTTCTGCTGGAAGTGATGAAAAGCAGTTCTTACTGAATTCAACCTCCAACAGTGTGTTGGAGCCGCATGTTGAGAAGTTCTTCTTTCTGATCCAGACACTTGACAGTGGGTGGGTTTATATAGGATCAGTTTGCCTGTCCTACCTGATCATTGACACTGTTCTCTGATTGGCTCTTACAGATGGCGTCAGACCTCAGTGACGTCAGACCTCCACCATGATGGTGAGTGTCATCAAAGGTTCAATCGTGTGTCTGGGATGAATTTCCTTTTGCTGTGTGTTAGTGATGAAGAGTTAACAGTGAATGAAGCAGGTGAGTCAGGGAACAAAGTCTTTATTTACCTTTTGTAGTTTTACACCTCAGCAGAAACCACAGACCTGATGTCCTGACGTGGACCACCTAGGACCAGCATCAGTGTGATCTGACTGTCGCCCTCCTACCCTCAGACTCATTGGACTGACAGGTGAGATCCACTGCACACACCGGACCCACAGGTGAGGTCTGCGTTTACCTGTCTTTCTGCTGGAAGTGATGAAAAGCAGTTCTTACTGAATCCAACCTCCAACAGTCTGTTGGAGCCGCATGTTGAGAACTTCTTCTTTCTGATCCAGACACTTGACAGTGGGTGGGTTTATATAGGATCAGTTTGCCTGTCCTACCTGATCATTGACACTGCTCTCTGATTGGCTCTTACAGATGGCGTCAGACCTCCACCATGATGGTGAGTGTCATCAAAGGTTCAATCGTGTGTCTGGGATGAATTTCTTTTGCTGGACTAACTAACACAGCGCTGACTGTGTGTTAGTGATGAAGAGTTAACAGTGAATGAAGCAGGTGAGTCAGGGAACAAAGTCTTTATTTACCTTTTGTAGTTTTACACCTCAGCAGAAACCACAGACCTGATGTCCTGACGTGGACCACCTAGGACCAGCATCAGTGTGATCTGACTGTCGCCCCTCCTACCCTCAGACTCATTGGACTGACAGGTGAGATCCACTGCACACACCGGACCCACAGGTGAGGTCTGCGTTTACCTGTCTTTCTGCTGGAAGTGATGAAAACCAATTCTTACTGAATCCAACCTCCAACAGTCTGTTGGAGCCGCATGTTGAGAACTTCTTCATTCTGATCTAGACACTTGACAGTGGGTGGGTTTATATAGGATCAGTTTGCCTGTCCTACCTGCTAATTGACACTGCTCTCTGATTGGCTCTTACAGATGGCGTCAGACCTCCACCATGAAGGTGAGTGTCATCAAAGGTTCAATCGTGTGTCTGGGATGAATTTCCTTTTGCTGGACTAACTAACACAGCGCTGACTGTGTGTTAGTGATGAAGAGTTAACAGTGAATGAAGCAGGTGAGTCAGGGAACAAAGTCTTTATTTACCTTTTGTAGTTTTACACCTCAGCAGGAACCACAGACCTGATGTCCTGACGTGGACCACCTAGGACCAGCATCAGTGTGATCTGACTGTCGCCCCTCCTACCCTCACTCATTGGACTGACAGGTGAGATCCACTGCACACACCGGACCCACAGGTGAGGTCTGCGTTTACCTGTCTTTCTGCTGGAAGTGATGAAAAGCAGTTCTTACTGAATCCAACCTCCAACAGTGTGTTGGAGCCGCATGTTGAGAACTTCTTCTTTCTGATCCAGACACTTGACAGTGGGTGGGTTTATATAGGATCAGTTTGCCTGTCCTACCTGATCATTGACACTGTTCTCTGATTGGCTCTTACAGATGGCGTCAGACCTCAGTGACGTCAGACCTCCACCATGATGGTGAGTGTCATCAAAGGTTCAATCGTGTGTCTGGGATGAATTTCCTTTTGCTGTGTGTTAGTGATGAAGAGTTAACAGTGAATGAAGCAGGTGAGTCAGGGAACAAAGTCTTTATTTACCTTTTGTAGTTTTACACCTCAGCAGGAACCACAGACCTGATGTCCTGACGTGGACCACCTAGGACCAGCATCAGTGTGATCTGACTGTCGCCCCTCCTACCCTCAGACTCATTGGACTGACAGGTGAGATCCACTGCACACACCGGACCCACAGGTGAGGTCTGCGTTTACCTGTCTTTCTGCTGGAAGTGATGAAAAGCAGTTCTTACTGAATCCAACCTCCAACAGTGTGTTAGAGCCGCATGTTGAGAACTTCTTCATTCTGATCTAGACACTTGACAGTGGGTGGGTTTATATAGGATCAGTTTGCCTGTCCTACCTGCTCATTGACACTGTTCTCTGATTGGCTCTTACAGATGGCGTCAGACCTCCACCATGATGGTGAGTGTCATCAAAGGTTCAATCGTGTGTCTGGGATGAATTTCCTTTTGCTGGACTAACTAACACAGCGCTGACTGTGTGTTAGTGATGAAGAGTTAACAGTGAATGAAGCAGGTGAGTCAGGGAACAAAGTCTTTATTTACCTTTTGTAGTTTTACACCTCAGCAGAAACCACAGACCTGATGTCCTGACGTGGACCACCTGGGACCAGCATCAGTGTGATCTGACTGTCGCCCCTCCTACCCTCACTCATTGGACTGACAGGTGAGATCCACTGCACACACCGGACCCACAGGTGTGGTCTGCGTTTACCTGTCTTTCTGCTGGAAGTGATGAAAAGCAGTTCTTACTGAATTCAACCTCCAACAGTGTGTTGGAGCCGCATGTTGAGAACTTCTTCTTTCTGATCCAGACACTTGACAGTGGGTGGGTTTATATAGGATCAGTTTGCCTGTCCTACCTGCTCATTGACACTGTTCTCTGATTGGCTCTTACAGATGGCGTCAGACCTCAGTGATGATGTCAGACCTCCACCAGGTTGATGGTGAGTGTCATCAAAGGTTCAATCGTGTGTCTGGGATGAATTTCCTTTTGCTGTGTGTTAGTGATGAAGAGTTAACAGTGAATGAAGCAGGTGAGTCAGGGAACAAAGTCTTTATTTACCTTTTGTAGTTTTACACCTCAGCAGAAACCACAGACCTGATGTCCTGACGTGGACCACCTGGGACCAGCATCAGTGTGATCTGACTGTCGCCCTCCTACCCTCACTCATTGGACTGACAGGTGAGATCCACTGCACACACCGGACCCACAGGTGAGGTCTGCGTTTACCTGTCTTTCTGCTGGAAGTGATGAAAAGCAGTTCTTACTGAATTCAACCTCCAACAGTGTGTTGGAGCCGCATGTTGAGAACTTCTTCTTTCTGATCCAGACACTTGACAGTGGGTGGGTTTATATAGGATCAGTTTGCCTGTCCTACCTGCTCATTGACACTGTTCTCTGATTGGCTCTTACAGATGGCGTCAGACCTCCACCATGATGGTGAGTGTCATCAAAGGTTCAATCGTGTGTCTGGGATGAATTTCCTTTTGCTGGACTAACTAACACAGCGCTGACTGTGTGTTAGTGATGAAGAGTTAACAGTGAATGAAGCAGGTGAGTCAGGGAACAAAGTCTTTATTTACCTTTTGTAGTTTTACACCTCAGCAGGAACCACAGACCTGATGTCCTGACGTGGACCACCTAGGACCAGCATCAGTGTGATCTGACTGTCGCCCCTCCTACCCTCACTCATTGGACTGACAGGTGAGATCCACTGCACACACCGGACCCACAGGTGAGGTCTGCGTTTACCTGTCTTTCTGCTGGAAGTGATGAAAAGCAGTTCTTACTGAATCCAACCTCCAACAGTCTGTTGGAGCCGCATGTTGAGAACTTCTTCTTTCTGATCCAGACACTTGACAGTGGGTGGGTTTATATAGGATCAGTTTGCCTGTCCTACCTGCTCATTGACACTGTTCTCTGATTGGCTCTTACACAGATGGCGTCAGACCTCCACCATGATGGTGAGTGTCATCAAAGGTTCAATCGTGTGTCTGGGATGAATTTCCTTTTGCTGGACTAACTAACACAGCGCTGACTGTGTGTTAGTGATGAAGAGTTAACAGTGAATGAAGCAGGTGAGTCAGGGAACAAAGTCTTTATTTACCTTTTGTAGTTTTACACCTCAGCAGAAACCACAGACCTGATGTCCTGACGTGGACCACCTGGGACCAGCATCAGTGTGATCTGACTGTCGCCCCTCCTACCCTCACTCATTGGACTGACAGGTGAGATCCACTGCACACACCGGACCCACAGGTGAGGTCTGCGTTTACCTGTCTTTCTGCTGGAAGTGATGAAAAGCAGTTCTTACTGAATTCAACCTCCAACAGTGTGTTGGAGCCGCATGTTGAGAACTTCTTCTTTCTGATCCAGACACTTGACAGTGGGTGGGTTTATATAGGATCAGTTTGCCTGTCCTACCTGCTCATTGACACTGTTCTCTGATTGGCTCTTACAGATGGCGTCAGACCTCAGTGACGTCAGACCTCCACCATGATGGTGAGTGTCATCAAAGGTTCAATCGTGGTCTGGGATGAATTTCCTTTTGCTGTGTGTTAGTGATGAAGAGTTAACAGTGAATGAAGCAGGTGAGTCAGGGAACAAAGTCTTTATTTACCTTTTGTAGTTTTACACCTCAGCAGGAACCACAGACCTGATGTCCTGACGTGGACCACCTAGGACCAGCATCAGTGTGATCTGACTGTCGCCCTCCTACCCTCACTCATTGGACTGACAGGTGAGATCCACTGCACACACCGGACCCACAGGTGAGGTCTGCGTTTACCTGTCTTTCTGCTGGAAGTGATGAAAAGCAGTTCTTACTGAATCCAACCTCCAACAGTGTGTTGGAGCCGCATGTTGAGAACTTCTTCTTTCTGATCTAGACACTTGACAGTGGGTGGGTTTATATAGGATCAGTTTGCCTGTCCTACCTGCTCATTGACACTGCTCTCTGATTGGCTCTTACAGATGGCGTCAGACCTCCACCATGATGGTGAGTGTCATCAAAGGTTCAATCGTGTGTCTGGGATGAATTTCCTTTTGCTGGACTAACTAACACAGCGCTGACTGTGTGTTAGTGATGAAGAGTTAACAGTGAATGAAGCAGGTGAGTCAGGGAACAAAGTCTTTATTTACCTTTTGTAGTTTTACACCTCAGCAGAAACCACAGACCTGATGTCCTGACGTGGACCACCTGGGACCAGCATCAGTGTGATCTGACTGTCGCCCCTCCTACCCTCACTCATTGGACTGACAGGTGAGATCCACTGCACACACCGGACCCACAGGTGAGGTCTGCGTTTACCTGTCTTTCTGCTGGAAGTGATGAAAAGCAGTTCTTACTGAATTCAACCTCCAACAGTGTGTTGGAGCCGCATGTTGAGAAGTTCTTCTTTCTGATCCAGACACTTGACAGTGGGTGGGTTTATATAGGATCAGTTTGCCTGTCCTACCTGATCATTGACACTGTTCTCTGATTGGCTCTTACAGATGGCGTCAGACCTCAGTGACGTCAGACCTCCACCATGATGGTGAGTGTCATCAAAGGTTCAATCGTGTGTCTGGGATGAATTTCCTTTTGCTGTGTGTTAGTGATGAAGAGTTAACAGTGAATGAAGCAGGTGAGTCAGGGAACAAAGTCTTTATTTACCTTTTGTAGTTTTACACCTCAGCAGAAACCACAGACCTGATGTCCTGACGTGGACCACCTAGGACCAGCATCAGTGTGATCTGACTGTCGCCCCTCCTACCCTCAGACTCATTGGACTGACAGGTGAGATCCACTGCACACACCGGACCCACAGGTGAGGTCTGCGTTTACCTGTCTTTCTGCTGGAAGTGATGAAAACCAATTCTTACTGAATCCAACCTCCAACAGTCTGTTGGAGCCGCATGTTGAGAACTTCTTCATTCTGATCTAGACACTTGACAGTGGGTGGGTTTATATAGGATCAGTTTGCCTGTCCTACCTGCTAATTGACATTGACACTGCTCTCTGATTGGCTCTTACAGATGGCGTCAGACCTCCACCATGATGGTGAGTGTCATCAAAGGTTCAATCGTGTGTCTGGGATGAATTTCCTTTTGCTGTGTGTTAGTGATGAAGAGTTAACAGTGAATGAAGCAGGTGAGTCAGGGAACAAAGTCTTTATTTACCTTTTGTAGTTTTACACCTCAGCAGAAACCACAGACCTGATGTCCTGACGTGGACCACCTAGGACCAGCATCAGTGTGATCTGACTGTCGCCCTCCTACCCTCACTCATTGGACTGACAGGTGAGATCCACTGCACACACCGGACCCACAGGTGAGGTCTGCGTTTACCTGTCTTTCTGCTGGAAGTGATGAAAAGCAGTTCTTACTGAATCCAACCTCCAACAGTGTGTTGGAGCCGCATGTTGAGAACTTCTTCTTTCTGATCTAGACACTTGACAGTGGGTGGGTTTATATAGGATCAGTTTGCCTGTCCTACCTGCTCATTGACACTGCTCTCTGATTGGCTCTTACAGATGGCGTCAGACCTCCACCATGATGGTGAGTGTCATCAAAGGTTCAATCGTGTGTCTGGGATGAATTTCTTTTGCTGGACTAACTAACACAGCGCTGACTGTGTGTTAGTGATGAAGAGTTAACAGTGAATGAAGCAGGTGAGTCAGGGAACAAAGTCTTTATTTACCTTTTGTAGTTTTACACCTCAGCAGAAACCACAGACCTGATGTCCTGACGTGGACCACCTGGGACCAGCATCAGTGTGATCTGACTGTCGCCCTCCTACCCTCACTCATTGGACTGACAGGTGAGATCCACTGCACACACCGGACCCACAGGTGAGGTCTGCGTTTACCTGTCTTTCTGCTGGAAGTGATGAAAAGCAGTTCTTACTGAATCCAACCTCCAACAGTCTGTTGGAGCCGCATGTTGAGAAGTTCTTCTTTCTGATCCAGACACTTGACAGTGGGTGGGTTTATATAGGATCAGTTTGCCTGTCCTACCTGCTCATTGACACTGTTCTCTGATTGGCTCTTACAGATGGCGTCAGACCTCCACCATGATGGTGAGTGTCATCAAAGGTTCAATCGTGTGTCTGGGATGAATTTCCTTTTTGGACTAACTAACACAGCGCTGACTGTGTGTTAGTGATGAAGAGTTAACAGTGAATGAAGCAGGTGAGTCAGGGAACAAAGTCTTTATTTACCTTTTGTAGTTTTACACCTCAGCAGGAACCACAGACCTGATGTCCTGACGTGGACCACCTAGGACCAGCATCAGTGTGATCTGACTGTCGCCCCTCCTACCCTCACTCATTGGACTGACAGGTGAGATCCACTGCACACACCGGACCCACAGGTGAGGTCTGCGTTTACCTGTCTTTCTGCTGGAAGTGATGAAAAGCAGTTCTTACTGAATCCAACCTCCAACAGTCTGTTGGAGCCGCATGTTGAGAAGTTCTTCTTTCTGATCCAGACACTTGACAGTGGGTGGGTTTATATAGGATCAGTTTGCCTGTCCTACCTGCTAATTGACACTGCTCTCTGATTGGCTCTTACAGATGGCGTCAGACCTCAGTGACGTCAGACCTCCACCATGATGGTGAGTGTCATCAAAGGTTCAATCGTGTGTCTGGGATGAATTTCCTTTTGCTGGACTAACTAACACAGCGCTGACTGTGTGTTAGTGATGAAGAGTTAACAGTGAATGAAGCAGGTGAGTCAGGGAACAAAGTCTTTATTTACCTTTTGTAGTTTTACACCTCAGCAGAAACCACAGACCTGATGTCCTGACGTGGACCACCTAGGACCAGCATCAGTGTGATCTGACTGTCGCCCCTCCTACCCTCAGACTCATTGGACTGACAGGTGAGATCCACTGCACACACCGGACCCACAGGTGAGGTCTGCGTTTACCTGTCTTTCTGCTGGAAGTGATGAAAACCAGTTCTTACTGAATCCAACCTCCAACAGTCTGTTGGAGCCGCATGTTGAGAAGTTCTTCATTCTGATCTAGACACTTGACAGTGGGTGGGTTTATATAGGATCAGTTTGCCTGTCCTACCTGATCATTGACACTGCTCTCTGATTGGCTCTTACAGATGGCGTCAGACCTCCACCATGATGGTGAGTGTCATCAAAGGTTCAATCGTGTGTCTGGGATGAATTTCCTTTTGCTGGACTAACTAACACAGCGCTGACTGTGTGTTAGTGATGAAGAGTTAACAGTGAATGAAGCAGGTGAGTCAGGGAACAAAGTCTTTATTTACCTTTTGTAGTTTTACACCTCAGCAGAAACCACAGACCTGATGTCCTGACGTGGACCACCTAGGACCAGCATCAGTGTGATCTGACTGTCGCCCCTCCTACCCTCAGACTCATTGGACTGACAGGTGAGATCCACTGCACACACCGGACCCACAGGTGAGGTCTGCGTTTACCTGTCTTTCTGCTGGAAGTGATGAAAACCAATTCTTACTGAATCCAACCTCCAACAGTGTGTTGGAGCCGCATGTTGAGAACTTCTTCATTCTGATTTAGACACTTGACAGTGGGTGGGTTTATATAGGATCAGTTTGCCTGTCCTACCTGGTCATTGACACTGCTCTCTGATTGGCTCTTACAGATGGCGTCAGACCTCCACCATGATGGTGAGTGTCATCAAAGGTTCAATCGTGTGTCTGGGATGAATTTCCTTTTGCTGGACTAACTAACACAGCGCTGACTGTGTGTTAGTGATGAAGAGTTAACAGTGAATGAAGCAGGTGAGTCAGGGAACAAAGTCTTTATTCAGCAGAAACCACAGACCTGATGTCCTGACGTGGACCACCTGGGACCAGCATCAGTGTGATCTGACTGTCGCCCCTCCTACCCTCACTCATTGGACTGACAGGTGAGATCCACTGCACACACCGGACCCACAGGTGAGGTCTGCGTTTACCTGTCTTTCTGCTGGAAGTGATGAAAAGCAGTTCTTACTGAATCCAACCTCCAACAGTGTGTTGGAGCCGCATGTTGAGAACTTCTTCTTTCTGATCCAGACACTTGACAGTGGGTGGGTTTATATAGGATCAGTTTGCCTGTCCTACCTGATCATTGACACTGTTCTCTGATTGGCTCTTACAGATGGCGTCAGACCTCCACCATGATGGTGAGTGTCATCAAAGGTTCAATCGTGTGTCTGGGATTATGTCACAGAGCGGGCGGGGTTAGACTGCTGGGAGACGTGCTGACGTAGTGGTAACGTATTGTGTCACTTCCTGTTTGCGGCTTCTACACTGTGGTGCTGCTACAGTGTTTGCAGTTATCCTAGCTTATCAATCTACATTAACTTTGCCGTGCTCTGTGTTCAATCTCTGAAGTCTTGCACACGTATATTGCTTTAGTTGAACATCTGTTGTGCACGGGCCCCTTGGGATTTAACACTAGAATATAATCACTCTATCTCTGGTCCGCTAGCTTAGCTGTTAGCAATGGCTTATCTCTCTCCTGCTGTCTCTCTCTCTCTCTTGCACGTGTGTGAGATGTTTAGTCACTCCTCTGCCTCCTTTAGCGATAATGGTATGTGTAATAAATGTAGCATTTTTGTAGCATTGGGGGCGAGGCTGAGGGAAGTAGAGGCTCGGCTCCGCACCATAGATAACCACCCTGCAGCAGCGCTAGCTAGTCAGTTCCCAGTACTTGGTCTGGACCAGCCTAGAGTAGCTTCAGCTAGCCGTCCCACTTTAGCTCCTGTTAGCTGTTCCCCGCCAGCTCCCGAGCAGTTGGGAAGCCCGGGTGGCTGGGTGGCAGTCCGAGGGAAACATAGCCTAAAACAACGGCCCGTGGTTCACCAGCAGCCGCTTCACGTTTCAATCACATTTTCCCCAATCAGCGACACACCCGCTGAGGAAAAAACTCTGCTTATTGGCAGCTCCATTTAGCCAAATGTGAAGTTAGAAACTCCAGCGAATATAGTTAAATGCATTCCTGGGGACAGAGCGGGCGACGTTTTTAAAACTGCTGGCTAAGGTCAAACGTACATTTGGTAAGATTGTTATTCACGTCGGCGGTAATTACACACGATTACGCCAATCGGAGGTCACTAAAATTAATGTGGAATCGGTGTGTAACTATGCCAAAACAATGTCGGACTCCGTAGTTTTCTCTGAACCCCTGCCTGATTTGACCAGTGATGACATGTTTAGCCACAGGACATCATTCCATCACTGGCTGTCTAGGTGGTGTCCAGCAAACCACGTGGCCTTCATTGACAACTGGAAAACTTTTTGGGGAAAACCTGGTCTGATTAGGAGAGACGGCATCCATCCCACTTTGGATGGTGCAGCTCTAATATCTAGAAATATGGCAGATTTTGTTAGACAACCAAAGTCATGAGACCAGGAGGCAGAGTTGCAGTCCTACACGCTTCTCTGCAGTTTCTATAGAGCTGTCACCCTCCCATGATTCCTTACCATTCCAGCAATTCCCTTTATCCTATAGAGACTGTGTCTGCTCCCCGTCAACAAAAAGTCAATAAACCAAATAAGGCAAGAGGTGTTATTCATAAAAACCTAAAAAAAATAAAAACACCACAATTAGATGTGGGCTATTAAACATTAGATCTCTTTTGTCTAAATCTCTGTTAGTAAATGATATATTGATAACAAGGGGGGAGTTGTAGGTTTCAGCAGTGAGGATCACTTCCGCGCTCAAAAAGCTGCAGTTCCTCGGCTGCCGCTGGGGGCTGGCTCCAGAAGTGAGCAATTCTCCATTGACCCCCATGTTAAAATAGCCAACTTTACAGCCTAAAAAAACACATTTACAGCCTGGTACATTTTTTGTTTTTGGTCTCTATTGATAGTTTCCACCTCCGTGAACACTGTGAGGGGGGTGAATTTTTTTGTACCACAACCATTTTAGTGTTATTTAGGCTTAATAAATTGGGGCGTGGTTATGTTGAGTGACAGTCCGTAGACAGGCACTGACAGTTAGCTCGTTGCTAAAGCATCGGCTGGGCTAGGCGGCTACATCCAGAGGCCTACGGCTACCTCCAGCGGTTGACAGGAGTTGCAGTGTCCGTGTTTGTTTACCAATGTTCGGATAGGTTTTTGTGACAGTATGGCTTGTTGTAGTGTGGACTGTACTAACCGACCGTCGAAGGAGTCTGTGTTGCAGTTTTTTCGGTAAGTAAATTTATCAGTATTTTACCTGGATGTTTGCACTAATTAGTACCGGCATATTTTGCCGCTGGCTTATGACTTAATTGCCGATTTATGGTCGCTGCTGATACAGATAGGGGACCGGAGCGGATAATGTTAGGAACGCTGCTGCGGTGTGTTCCGTGCTCTCAGAGTCCGTTTATTATGCGGCAATACGAGGCTACAACTTTATTTCGTCTCATTTTTCTGTTTAAAAGTCCGACATTGCATGGACAGAGCAGCTCCGTCAGTCAGCGGCTGCTGTTGTTTGTATGCTGCTGTAACTGTAAATGGATAGTGGATGGAGGCAGCGGCGAAAGCCGGTAAATATTAAATATTAAACATTTTAATATATTATCATCATCATTATTTTTTATCGTTCACTCATTATATATCATTAATAATAATGGCAACAATAATAATAATAATAATAATGTTTTAACTTTTTAATATATTTTATTAATATGAAAATAATAATGATTGTTTCACAGTTAAATAACAGGCTAGAAATAAATCCCCCCCCACAACTCCACCAAACCCTGCAGCTCCATCTAAAACCTCTCTATCTTTATTTAAACAGTCATGTTTAAAACACAGCAGCAACATTATGATCTCTGTTGTATGTTCTGTGTCGCGGTTACACGGGGTCGAGCTAGTCGGGTCGGACTCTGGGACTGGATGTAGCTGCATGTAGCTGCCGCTTAGCTTGTTAGCCTAGCTGATTAGCTTTAGGCTAGCTCGGTTGGTCCGAGCTAAGTGGCCGGATTCTCGGCCGGCTGACCCCGGCTGACCCGTAGAGTAACCGCCTCTTCGCCAAATATGGAAAGTACACTCCCACTAAAATCGAAGATGGCGCAGCTCAAATACCCATGGTTTGGTCACAAAAACGACTCCCCGAAACCAATGGGTGACGTCACGGGTGCTACGTCCATGTCTTATACAGTCTATGTTTGATAATGGATCAACAGATTGATTTATTCTGTCTTACTGAGACCTGGCTGCAGGAGGAAGAATATGTCAGTCTAACTGAGTCAACCCCTGCTAGTCATATTAATTATCACATTTCTCGAGGCACAGGCCGAGGAGGAGGAGTGGCAGAAATCTACCACTCAAGTTTATTAATTAATCCCAGACCCAAGCCTAGTTAGCCTAGCACATTTGAAAGCCTTATCCTCAGCCTCTTACATCCAAACTGGAAGACAGAAAAACCAGTCCTATTTGCTGTGGTGTATCATCCACCTGCTGCTTACTCAGAGTTTTTATCTGAATTCACTGAATTTTTATCTGATTTAGTGCTTAGTACGGATAAAGCAATTATAGTGGGTGACTTTAATATTCATGTAGATACCCACAATGACTTAAGACTGCATTCTATTCAGTATTTAGACTCGGCTTCTTGCAAAATCTTAACAAACCAACTCACCGTTTTAATCACACTCTTGTACTAACTTATGGCACAGAAGCTGAACATTTGACAGTTTTCCCTATTCTACGTTCTAGTCTACATTATTCTGTTCTATTCAACAGTATTCTATTCTTCAGTATCCTGTTCTTCATTCTGTTCTACAGTATTCTCTTCTTCAGAAAGGCTTCTACACTTTTAATCATGTCCATTGATTGTACACATTCTTTTGTAATCTGTCTTGTGATGGAGTTTAATGTCCTGCTGTGAAAAGTCATCATGGCACCATTCAGCTCATCTTTTGCTGAGCTTTCTGAAGTCCAGCTGTCTTTCACACAGAAATGTCCATGTTCTCATAAACCAACTGTATCTGATGCTTTATTTTGTTACATCAGGGTTTACTCTTACATCTCATGTAATGTAATTCCACCCATCCCACACACAGACTCATTTTTGTCATCATCCTCATGTGTGAATATCTTTCTCCCCCTCAGGCAGGGCGGCTGGAGGCTGAGGAGCATCCTGTGTGCAGGACCACTAGGCTCAGGAACAGCTTCTTCCCTGAAGCTGTAAGACTGCTGAACTCTAGCCCTGCCCTGTAGATACCCCCCCCCTCCCTCCCCTCCTCACCACACACTGACTGACTTGCACTACAACACTATCCACTATGTGCAATACTTGGCCATCATAGGGCAACATGTTCATATAGGTGCAATATATGGACTATAACTATAATATATGGACTACCTCTTTGCACTACTACTACCTCCTACTTGCACATGCATATTTATGCACATGCTAACCTCGGCTTCCTTATTTTATTTTATTTAATTGTTTATATGTTTATATTTTGCTCTGTTATCTATATTTTTATTGCCCTTATGTTTATATTTATATTTTGGCTCTTTACATCTTGCTCTTGATGGCTTAAACTGGGACCTGAGTACTAATTTCGTGCCATAACATGTAAATGTACTGGTATGACAATAAAAGTTCCTCGATCCTTGATCCTTTCTTATTGTGTTCTCTCCTCAGCCAACCTGAGCCGTGTGGTTCCTCATGGTCTCTTAGTGTTTTTTCCCTCCTTCCCTTTAATGGAAAAAACCCTGGAATTCTGGAGAGTAAGTGGAAATGTGGCTCTCAGGAAAATATATTGCTTTTATCATGTTGTATTTTTGTTGATTTAAGTATTAGAGATGTTCCAAATGATTTCTGAATTGAATGTTGAAATATCGGCCACAGTGTGTGTGTTCTCTCTCATTAGGCTAATGGACGTGCAGATCGCATTGACAGCATAAAGCCCATGTTTGATGAACCTAAAGGAAAGGGCACCTTCACTGAGGTGAGTGTGGTTTAATTAAATATCTGTGTGCATGGCTATGAAACCACTCTTTAGACAATGTCCAGGTTTCCAGACCTTTACAGGTCTCACAGTATTTCATGAGCTGGACATGGTGTGAGTTGGTAACAATATCTGATCTCTTTGTCTGTTCAGTTATGGACGGATTCTACAGCAAAGTCAACGATTCAGCATCCAAAGGGGATGCTTCTTTTGCTGTGTGTCGGGGAAGGTGAGGTTGTTATGTTTTCATGGAGTCTGGAGAAATGCTTCAGAATATACTCTTTTTACCTTGGCACCTATCTTTTATATCCAAAAGACACAATGTCTTCAGTGTCCCCATCACCTCTCCTCTTGTGTCACCATCAGGCTAAACATTTAGTTTTTGGCTTCATTACTGGAAGTCATTGTCACTTTGCTATTGTCAAAATCCCTCTGTTTCACCCACAAGCCCGTAACTTTCTATTGCTATTACACCTATGCAGGTTTGACAGGAACCCCTCTGTTTGCATATGAGTTGTAATTTCCTTTATATCAGCTGTAACATTACACAAATGCATCCATCTGTAAATGAACTTCGGTTAACATATTCCTATGCCAGGCCAGTGAGGGTCTGGATTTTGCAGACACCACAGGTCGGGGTGTCATCGTTATCGGCCTTCCCTTCCTTCCAAAGTTGGACCCTCGAGTCATCCTGAAGATGCAGTTCTTGGATGTGTCTTCTTCTGTGTGTGTGTGTGTGTGTGTGTGTGTGTGTGTGGACAGTACCTGTCTGGGCAGGAGTGGTACAGACAGCAGGCTTTCATGGCTGTGAACCAGGCCATCGGCACAGTCATTTTCCTTAAGGAGGACTATGGAGCCATCTTCCTGTGTGATCAGAGGTCAGACTTCTCAGACACTGCACATTTATTTATGAGGATCATAAACATACATCCATGTATATCCATGGATATGCTATTAATAATTTCTAACAGTTTCAGCTCCTCTCATATGACACCTGACACACCTAAATCAGTTTTTTTTTTTTTTTTTCAGGCAGCTCTGCTCTTTGTTTTTACTCTTTGCTAATGTTTTTTTGAATGAACCAGGCTCTCAAAACGAGCAGTTTTACAGACATTAATTATGCAAACAATGAAATCTCATGAGAAAGCACCTCCTCATTAACAGGTGGCTTTCATCAGGCTGTAAGGAGCCATTTATTTGTATAGTTAAGAGAGTTTGAAGAGAGAGGTTAGGGTAAGAATATGAAAATGCACTGCCATCCTAGCATGGCTTTTATTCTCATGTCTACCCTGCAGTCCAAATTGTCAGTGCTGGAATAATAAAGTAATAATAATAATGAAGTTGCACAAAAGTCTTGAAAAACAAGTCGTGCCAGAAAAAGAAAGTTGTCATAGGCAACAAAAACTCTGTTAATGTTGCTACTGTGTTATTAAAAGATGTATTAGTCATTAAAAGCCCCTAAAACTATAGTAGGACTGTTTGTGGATGCTGTTATTATATTTTTCTATCTAGCAACCAGCAATCAGGAAAATGCATGAAATAAGTTTTAACTTTAAACTTTTAACTAAAGTGAACTAATAATTCTAGTCTTGTGACAAGTAACCTGAACTTAAAGTGTAAAATCTGTGGAGTAATTAAACAAACTTTTAGCTTTACTAACATCATTCAGAAAGAACTGATCTGTTCAACAATGATGAAGGTGATTAAAATAAAATAACGTGTGACTTCTCCCACAGGTTTAAGTCCTCTGATGCCCGGGCTCAGCTTCCATTGTGGGTTAGGCCTTATGTGCGGCCTTATGATGGCTTTGGAAATGTGGTCCGTGATGTCTCTCAGTTCTTCAGGGTTGCAAATAAAATGGGTAAGTTCACAAAAAGGATTAACAGTTGGGTATTTATATAGTACACCCATCAACTGTCTAATCTCTCTGCACACTAATACTTGTCCCAGTTGGTCCAACTCAGGTCTCAAGTCCTTGAGGGCTAGTTACAGTACAAGTCTCAGGACAGTGTCCTCCAGGATGACCAAACCAACTGGAGTCACATGTATTTCATATTTTTCTTGTAGTGTTGTATAGCAGAATAAATGTCTCTTAAATGAATGATAGATGTCTCTCACAGGAGGTGTCTGTCTTTCAGAGAAGTGTAACAATAGCAATCATAACAAATATGGAAAAACAGTGCTTCATTGTATATCGGGGTCAGATTTACTAAATGAATTTGGAGCCACAGTCTGTGTTCTCTCAGCTGGGACCTTGTTTCCTGGGACACTGGAGCATTCAGCAAGTGAGGCAGAGCTCCTCCTCAGGCTTTTTCAGCAGCGTGTTTATTTCCTTCCTCTACACCTGTACAACTGTGTTTTACTGCTGAGAGGTCTGATCCAGAGCTGTGACCATTAATTGCCTGTACAGTACTGACTGTGTGTGTTTGGATGTAACAGAGGC
The DNA here is from genome assembly GCA_016801885.1 of Toxotes chatareus. Lineage (NCBI taxonomy): Eukaryota > Metazoa > Chordata > Actinopteri > Toxotidae > Toxotes > Toxotes chatareus. The sequence continues at coordinate 79,771 of JAFBJY010000167.1, read as the reverse complement.
CTGTGGTAGAGAAGAAGACTGCTACAGAGAGCTGTGGGGCAGTGTGTTTGCCAGATATTCAGCCCTCTGGCTTCACTTCCTGCTCACACTCCCAAAGCTCCCACACCCAGAAGGCCAAGGTGCTGGATGCCCACCTTCCCAGCCTGAAGAGGAGGAGGCTCAGTGAGTATGAATATATGACTCCTTCAAATCCTGAAACAGTTCACAGAGGAGAAGTTAATCCTTAATGTGTTTTTAAGCTCTTGTTTGGTCTTTGTGATCAGATGAACACACTGGAGCCACTGGGATGCCCAGGATCTTTCTTCAGTATGAGTGTGAGGTGCAGAAGAGTCAGAGGAGACCAGCCAACCTGTTGGAGGCTCTGGAGCAAATCGACCATCACAGTGGAGGAAGCGACGATGATGGTGTGGTGGGAGAGGAGAAGGTATTGTGTTTTCTGTCAGACACTGTGGTCTGTCCTACAAGACAAAAGCTGTTCTTTCTTTTTGACATGTATTAGTGTGTATGTCTCAAACGGAGTTACCAATGACTTCGTCCCTTGTTTTTCAGCTATGTGGAAGAAATCTGAACAGCTGACCCCAGAGCAGAAGCTTCTGGTGATAAAATAAGTCATTACCATAAATGTTACTGTGTAAAACACTGTTCTCTGTCCATAATGCTAAAGTGGAGGTCTCTGGTGGGGTTCCTCTTCTTTTTTCCCTCCTGATGTGAACCCATTTTCTTTTAACCTGACCTTTGAGGTGCATATAATTTACACTGTAGGCTTAATACGTGTCTGTCTCCAGTGTCCCTGTCAAAGTATGCGTGCACAGAAGGCTGCATCTGAATTAATACCTTACTTAAAGAATAAACAGCTCTTTCTTTTCTTTCTTTTCCGTTGTTTTTGGGATGATTCTACTCATATCTAAAATTTCCTTCCCATCTTATACCTAAAAAGTACAGCACGTGGCCTTTGCACATGATCAGGTTCAAGGACAGGTCTGGGTGGAACTGGGCCCGCTCCTTTCCATCTCCCCTCGCCTGGCTGGTGTGCTGTCCACCTGCACCAAACCTTGTGTTCATCCCATCTTCCCTCCCTTGTTTGTTGCAGGCCTGAGCTCGACGGCTGCCTTCTCCTTACCTCATATCAGCCACACTTGGTTTTCCATGGTATATGGAGTGTTGTTGACTCATTTTCTTTAAAAAAAACTTTCTCTTCTAGTGTTACATACACTGACAGTATTACATACACTGACAATTACCTCCTGACACCTTCCCCTCACACCTCCCCATGACAGTGTAGTGTATGTGTGTGTATGTGGATCAGTGGTGGAGCTGTGGTAGAGCTGTGGTAGAGCTGTGGTGAGCTAGAGCTGTGTGCGGAGCAGGACAGAGTAGCAGACAGGAGGGAGATTTACAAGTTTGAAGTACAGCAGTAACAGACAGAGTGGTGCCCAAGACAGCCACGGGTGCAAGATAGACTGTACTCCAATGGAGATCAGTGTGGGAGACAGAGCGGGGATGTGTGCATGGGAGACAGAGTAGAGGTGTGTGTGTGGGAGACATAGTGGAGATGTGTGTGGGAGACATAGTAGAGTGTGTGTGTGTGTGTGTGTGTGTGAGACAGAGCGGGGAAAGACAGAGAATCAGGTCTAGAATAAGCAGAACACAGATGGATATGCACACATTGAAGAATACCAGTGCCTTTAAAGCACCCAACACATGCACACAAAGCATGAGTGATTACTCCTTGCGATGCAGCAATAGCAGGCAGAGAGGCACACAAGGCAGCAACAAGTGCTGCAAGGGCAACCACCAATGGAATTTCCCTCATTGTAGTACATTGAAGTACACACAGATGGGTGAAGCATAGAAGGGTGAGGAGGGGTGAGGCATAGATGGATTCTTAACACATTGCACAAAACCTGACACCACATCATCATTAGGTTGTTTGGAAGAAGAAATGTCTTTTAGACCAACTGACCCTTTAATCAACATAACTGATCAAAAATATCACTGCAGTTAAGGATTCATTTCATTATTGATAGTGTGACGCTCATTTTCTTGATCGATCCCAGTATGAAATGTGTTAACAGCAGTTCAAACGGTGAAGATTTTCATTTCCTGTCATGTGACAAACAGTGAAGGGTCACATCTAACTGGATAAAACCTCAGAACATCTGAAACATGGCTTAAATAGTTAATTACTCAGTTGTTGCAAATGAATTTCCTGTTGCTGGACTAACTAACACAGCGCTGACTGTGTCTCAGTGATGAAGAGTTAACAGTGAATGAAGCAGGTGAGTCAGGGAACAAAGTCTTTATTTATCTTTTGTAGTTTTAATTCAATTCAATTCAATTCAATTTTATTTATATAGCGCCTTCCACAATCAAAATTGTCTCAAAGCGCTTTACAGAGACCCAGAGCCTGACCCCAGAGCAAGCACTTAAGGCGACAGTGGCAAGGAAAAGCTCCCTTTTAACAGGAAGAAACCTTGAGCAGAACCTGGCTCAGATGGGGGACCCTCCTGCCGATGGCCGGGCTGGGTGAAAGGAGGACACATCATCATCATCATCATCATCCGCTTATTCGGGGCCGGGTCTCGGGGGCAGCAGTCTAAGCAGGGACGCCCAGACTTCCCTCTCCCCGGACACTTCTTCCAGCTCTTCCGGGGGAACCCCGAGGCGTTCCCAGGCCAGCCGAGAGACATAGTCCCTCCAGCGTGTCCTAGGTCTTCCCCGGGGCCTCCTCCCGGTGAGACATGCCCGGAACACCTCCCTAGGGAAGCATCCAGGGGGCATCCTGAATAGATGCCCGAGCCACACAACTGGCCCCTCTCGATGTGGAGGAGCAGCGGCTGTACTCCAAGCTCCTCCCGGATTACCGAGCGCCTCACCCTATCTCTAAGGGAGCGCCCAGCCACCCTGCGGAGGAAACTCATTTCGGCCGCTTGTAGCTCATGTCCATAGGTGAGAATAGGAACGTACATCGACCGGTAAATTGAGAGCATGAGAGCAAAAACTCCGCTCCTTTTTCACCACGACGGACCAGTACATTGACCGCATTACTGCGGAAGCTGCACCGAAGCAGGTGAGTCAGGAAACAAAGTCTTTATTTATCTTTTGTAGTTTTACACCTCAGCAGAAACCACAGACCTGATGTCCTGACGTGGACCACCTAGGACCAGCATCACTGTGATCTGACTGTCGCCCCTCCTACCCTCAGACTCATTGGACTGACAGGTGAGATCCACTGCACACACCGGACCCACAGGTGAGGTCTGCGTCTTTCTGCTGTAAGTGATTGTAAGTGAAAACCAGTTCTTATTGAATCCAACCTCCAATAGTCTGTTGGAGCCGCATTTTGAGAACTTCTTCTTTCTGATCCAGACACTTGACCGTGGGTTTATATAGGATCTGTCCTACCTGCTCATTGACACTGCTCTCTGATTGGCTCTTACAGATGGCGTCAGACCTCCACCATGATGGTGAGTGTCATCAAAGGTTCAATCGTGTGTCTGGGATGATGTCACAGAGCGGGCGGGGTTAGACTCTGCTGGGAGACGTGTTGACGTAGTGGTAACGTATTGTGTCACTTCCTGTTTGCTGCTTCTGCACTGTGGTGCTACGAGTGTTTCCAGTTATCCTAGCTTATCAATCTACATTAACTTTGCCGTGCTCTGTGTTCAATCTCTGAATTCTTGCACACGTATATTGCTTTAGTTGAACATCTGTTGTGCACGGGCCCCTTGGGATTTTACACTAGAATATAATCACTCTATCTCTGGTCCGCTAGCTTAGCTGTTAGCAATGGCTTCTCTCTCTCCTCTCTCTTGCACGGTGTGTGAGATGTTTAGTCACTCCTCTGCCTCCTTTAGCGATAATGGTATATGTAATAAATGTAGCATTTTTGTAGCATTGGAGGCGAGGCTGAGGGAAGTAGAGGCTCGGCTCCGCACCATAGATAACCACCCCGTAGCAGCGCTAGCTAGTCAGTCCCCAGTACTTGGTCTGGACCAGCTTCAGCTAGCCGTCCTACTTTAGCTCCTGTTAGCTGTTCCCCGCCAGCTCCCGAGCAGCTGGGAAGCCAGGGCGGCTGGGTGGCAGTCTGAAGGAAACATAGCCTGAAACAACGGCCCGTGGTTCACCAGCAACCGCTTCACGTTTCAAACACATTTTCCCCAATCAGCGACACACCCGCTGAGGAAAAAACTCTGCTTATTGGCAGCTCTATTTAGCCAAATGTGAAGTTAGAAACTCCAGCAACCATAGTTAAATGCATTCCTGGGGACAGAGCGGGCGACGTTGAATCGTATTTAAAACTGCTGGCTAAGGATAAACGTACATTTGGTAAGATTGTTATTCACGTCGGCGGTAATTACACCCGATTACGCCAATCGGAGGTCACTAAAATTAATGTGGAATCGGTGTGTAACTTTGCCAAAACAGTGTCGGACTCGTAGTTTTCTCTGGACTCCTGCCCGATTTGACCAGTAATGACATGTTTAGCCGCATGTCATCATTCCGTCACTGGCTGTCTAGGTGGTGTCCAGCAAACGACGTGGCCTTCATAGACAACTGGAAAAGGCAAGAGGTGTTATTAATAAAAACCTAAAAAAAAAATAAAAACACCACAATTAGATGTGGGCTATTAAACATTAGATCTCTTTTGTCTAAATCTCTGTTAGTAAATCATTTGATAATGGATCAGCAGATTGATTTATTCTGTCTTACTGAGACCTGGCTGCAGGAGGAAGAATATGTCAGTCTAACTGAGTCAACCCCTGCTAGTCATATTAATTATCACATTCCTCGAGGCACAGGCCGAGGAGGAGGAGTGGCAGAAATCTACCACTCAAGTTTATTAATTAATCCCAGACCCAAGCCTAGTTAGCCTAGCACATTTGAAAGCCTTATCCTCAGCCTCTCACATCCAAACTGGAAGACAGAAAAACCAGTCCTATTTGCTGTGGTGTATCGTCCACCTGCTGCTTACTCAGAGTTTTTGTCTGCATTCACTGAATTTTTATCTGATTTAGTGCTTAGTACGGATAAAGCAATTATAGTGGGTGACTTTAATATTCATGTAGATACCCACAATGACTTAAGACTGCATTCTATTCAGTATTTAGACTCAGCTTCTTGCAAAATGTTAACAAACCAACTCACCGTTTTAATCACACTCTTCATCTTGTACTAACTTATGGGCAGAAGCTGAACATTTGACAGTTTTCCTATTCTACGTTCTAGTCTACATTATTCTGTTCTATTCAACAGTATTCTATTCTTCAGTATCCTGTTCTACAGTATTCTCTTCTTCAGAAAGGCTTCTACACTTTTAATCATGTCCATTGATTGGACAGATGTACACATTGTTTTGGAATCTGTCTTGTGATGGAGTTTAATGTCCTGCTGTGAAAAGTCATCATGGCACCATTCAGCTCATCTTTTGCTGAGCTTTCTGAAGTCCAGCTGTCTTTCACACAGAAATGTCCATGTTCCCATAAACCAACTGTATCTGATGTGTTGGCTTTATTTTATTACATCTCATGTAATGTCCTGATGGGACTCGGCCTTTGGAGAAGTGTAATGTTTCAACTTTTTCATATTAAAACAGTTTAACTTTTTACAATGACAATGATGATTCATTTAAAGCTGCTGATCTTTCCTTCTGTGACAGGTTTGTTCCTGAAAACATGGCATCTTTAGGCAAAACTGTTGGTAAGGTCAAACATTATACTATGTGTACTGTATGGAAATATTTTTATTCTTCATTATTTCTGTCGTCATCCTCATGTGAATATCTTTCTCCTAGCTCTGCTGAAAGCTAGCGATGCTGGAGAGCGTCCTCTGCACCTGCATCACTGTGTGGCATGGCAGCTGCTCTGCTGCTGAGAGGAAGGCTCTGCAGAGGGTGGTAAAGGCTGCACAGAGGACTGTGGGGAACAGCCTGCCCACCACCTCAGACCACTACACAGCATGATGCAGAGGGAGGGCCCTCCGCATCATGAACAACTCCACCCATCCCGCACACAGACTTTTGCAACCCCTCCCCTCAGGCAGGCGGCTGAGGAGCATCCGGTGCAGGACCACTAGGCTCAGGAACAGCTTCTTCCCTGAAGCTGTAAGACTGCTGAACTCTAGCCCTGCCCTGTAGATACCCTCCCCTCCTCACCACACACTGACTGACTTGAACTACAACACCATCCACTATGTGCAATACTTGGCCATCATAGGGTAACATGTTCATATAGGTGCAATATATGGACTACCTCTTTGCACTAGTACTACCTCCTACTTGCACATGCATGTTTATGCACATGCTAATCTCGGCTTCCTTATTTTATTTTATTTAATTGTTTATATGTTTATATTTTGCTCTGTTGTCTATATTTTTATTGCCCTTATGTTTATATTTATATTTTGGCTCTTTACATCTTGCTCTTGATGGCTTAAACTGGGACCTGAGTACTAATTTCGTGCCATAACATGTAAATGTACTGGCATGACAATAAAAGTTCCTTGATCCTTGATCCTTTCTTATTGTGTTCTCTCCTCAGCCAACCTGAGCCGTGTGGTTCCTCATGGTCTCTTAGTGTTTTTTCCCTCCTTCCCTTTAATGGAAAAAACCCTGGAATTCTGGAGAGTAAGTGGAAATGTGGCTCTCAGGAAAATATATTGCTTTTATCGTGTTGTATTTTTGTTGATTTATGTATTAGAGATGTTCCAAATGATTTCTGAATTGAATGTTGAAATATCAGCCACAGTGTGTGTGTTCTCTCTCATTAGGCTAATGGACGTGCAGATCGCATTGACAGCATAAAGCCCATGTTTGTTGAACCTAAAGGAAAGGGCACCTTCACTGAGGTGAGTGTGGTTTAATTAAATATCTGTGTGCATGGCTATGAAACCACTCTTTAGACAACGTCCAGGTTTCCGGACCTTTACAGGTCTCACAGTATTTCATGAGCTGGACATGGTGTGAGTTGGTAACAATATTCAATTCAATTCAATTCAATTCAATTTTATTTATATAGCGCCTTCCACAATCAAAATTGTCTCAAAGCGCTTTACAGAGACCCAGAGCCTGACCCCAGAGCAAGCACTTAAGGCGACAGTGGCAAGGAAAACTCCCTTTTAACAGGAAGAAACCTTGAGCAGAACCTGGCTCAGATGGGGGACCCTCCTGCCGATGGCGGGCTGGGTGAAAGGAGGAAAAGGAGGAAGATAGGACAGCTAGGAATGGAGGAGAGGGGAGAAAGACATGCAGCATAATACAGACAATGTGGGTCAGCATTTACATTACAGTTAGTGAACAGTTATTGGATAATGTGTGCTCAGCAGATTAGAATTATGAAACAGAGCACGGAGGCAAAAAGCTGTCATGACTGGTAATTATTTACATTACAGTTTGCAAAGAATATTAATCAAATATTTATCTGTAGCAGAACGGAACATTAAACATGTTAGAAATAGATCATTGTAAACAATAAACAGCAGCAGGTGGGTGGAGCCAGGACCATAGGACAAGCAGCTCCAGAGCCAGAGGTACCTGCAGAAAGGTACAGAGAAAGAGAGACCAGAGAGAAACAAGCACAGGACTACGGGACAGAGAGGACACAGAGTTAATGACATGTAATAAAGGCTAATAAATTTGAGAGTGGGTCTGAGGAGAGAAAGAGAAAGAAGAAGAAGTGCGCAGTAAATCATGGGATGTCCCCAGCAGCCTAGGCCTATAGCAGCATAACTAGGGGATGATTCAGTTGCCTGAGCCAGCCCTACTAAGGGCTATATCCTTAACTGTAACAGTGTCTATAGAGGTAATTGTGACTAACTATAAGTTTAATAAATAACTAGGACTGTAACTACAACTAATTATAAGCTTTATCAAACAAGAAGGTTTTAAGCTTCGTTTTAAAATTAGAGAGGGTGTCTGCTTCCCGAACCCAAACTGGCAGTTGGTTCCATAGGAGAGGGGCCTGATAACTAAAGGCTCGGCCTCCCATTCTACTTTTAGAGATTTTGGGAACCATAAGCAAACCTGCATTCTGGGAACGAAGCAATCTGTTAGGATGATATGGTACTATCAGCTCTTTGAGATATGAAGGAGCCTGGCCATTGAGGGCCTTATATGTAAGGAGAAGGATTTTAAAATCAATTCTGGATTTTACAGGAAGCCAATGAAGAGAAGTTAGTACAGGAGTAATGTGATCTCTCTTGCTAATTCCAGTCAGTACTCTCGCTGCAGCATTTTGGATCAGCTGGAGGCTTTTTAGAGAGTTAACTGGACATCCTGATAATAGGGAATTACAGTAGTCCAGCCTAGAAGTAACAAAAGCATGGACTAATTTTTCAGCATCACTCTGCGACAGAATGTTCCTAATCTTACTGATATTGCTTGAGGTGAAAGAAGGCGGTCCTAGAGACTTGTTTTATATATGAGTTAAAGGACAAATCCTGATCAAAAATAACTCCAAGGTTCCTCACAGTTGTACTGGAGGCTAAATTAATGCCATCCAGAGTAACTATATGATTAGATAAACTGTTTCTGAGGTGTTTGGGACCAAACAAAATAACCTCAGTTTTGTCTGAATTCAGCAGAAGAAAGTTACAGGTCATCCAGGCCTTTATGTCTTTAAGACATGCCTGAAGTATGGTTAACTGATCTGTTTCGTCTGGTTTCATAGATAAATATAGCTGGGTATCATCCGCATAGCAATGGAAATTTATTCCATGCTTCCTGATAATATTGCCTAGGGGAAGCATGTATAAGGTGAACAGTATCGGTCCAAGCACAGAACCCTGTGGAACTCCATGACTTACTCTGGTGGTATATGGGAGGATCATCATTAACATGAACAAACTGGTATCTATCTGATAGATATGATTTAAACCAGTCTAGTGCTCTTCCTTTAATCCCAATAACATGTTCCAATCTATCCAATAGGATATTATGATCAATGGTGTCAAATGCAGCACTAAGATCTAGCAGGACAAGTATAGAGACGAGTCCATTATCTGATGCTATAAGAAGGTCGTTGGTAACTTTCACCAGTGCTGTCTCTGTGCTATGATGAACTCTAAATCCTGACTGAAAAACTTATATCTGATCTCTTTGTCTGTTCTTAGGTCATGTTAAAGAATCTCATATCCAGAGAGTTTAGTTAGTGTGTGGGTGTGGGTGGAAAAGCTCACCTGAACAGGGGAGGAGCTAAGGAGGTAATAAAAGGCTGTGTGTTCTCCACAGATCCCACTTTGTTCTCAGCCATGCTGCCACACCAGTAAGACACTCTATGTTATCTGCTGTTTTGTTTGCCTCTGCTTATATTTGAGTTTATTTATACCCAATTCTGTTGAGTAACATTTGTTGTATATTAATTTCTTTGTTTAAATAGATTCTGTGACAGAGATTTACTCCTTTTAGGCCTTCGGTGGATGCATAAAAATGTAAGCAGATTATTTCCTTTGTTCACTTAGCTGGTTGTCACATGTATGGCAGTATTTTAATTGTGTATTCCTTTATACAGAAGATCATCCATTTACCCATTCATCCATTCGTCCATTCATCCCTTCACCCATCCATCCTTCAAAAATAAATGATTGAAATGGCTCTTGGATCCAGTGTTTAAATGTGCACACCAGACAGAGGTCCAAACCCTAAAGACAGTCTTTTTCATGGTCCTTCGAGCCGGAGTCGACCTCTAGACTGGGTATGGATCCTAGAGCCGGATCAGATGAAGAAGCACATGGAAGGCCACGACGAGAGAGGAGACCACCTGGTTACCTCAGAGACTACCAAACCCAGCTTTACAGCCAGGCCCTTGCACAGGATGGAGCAGCCTGTCCTTCACCTCCAGAAGCCGTCCTTTTAAAGCAAGAACTGGCACAGCTGAAAGGTATTGTAGCAGAACTCAGACACAGACTTGACCACTATGAGCAGAGTGTTTCAGGAGGAGATGAATTTGAAGAGCAAAGTGGTGATGAATCCTGTGAAGGAGCATGTGTACAACAGGACAAGACTTCTAATCCAGAAACCCATGATCCATATACATATAAGTCACAATCAGAGCCTGCATTATCAGAGTCTGTACAGAAACCCAGGCATGAGAGAATTTCCCAGTCTGTTCAGACACTGCCATGTCAGGGGAGACATGAGAGACCACTACAGCCTGTCACCACACAATTAACTACCACAGGCAACAATATAACCCAACCTGAAATAAAGGAGACTGAGGGTCCATACCACAGATCGGTTGCACAAGAACTTCCACTTACATTACCTGAACTTCCTTTATCCACCAGTGTGATGCCCTCAGCTTACACAATTACCGGCCAGTGGACCTCAGGCAGCAAATATTCCAGGCAGGCAGCCCAGACACATGCTCCCCCCAGTTTTCCAGCCTCTTCCCAAGTATTACACAGCGTGCCATATTCTACCCAGGTCTCTGTAGCCCAACAGCAGCAAATTCAAGTGCCACGGTCCCATGTGTACCCAACTACACTGCCTCCAACCTGTGCACTCCAGAGCCAACCATCCTTACCCCTTGTGCATTATACTCAAGCCCCCGGTCTCTGTACAGCATACGCCAATCCCATTACAGGCAGAGTACAGGCATTTCACTCATACTGCCCACATGCAACCTCATGTTTACTCATCCCAGTCTGCATATCCCCTCAATCACAATTATCCCAGCCTGCCCCTGCTCCTCCTTCTCAGCTTGTTCCCATGCATCAGCACCAGCTTACTCTTCCCCAGCCCCAGCTTTGCTTAATGACCGACCCAGATATTCTTCACGCATTGAAGTACCCTCATTCCCCAACTTCACGCAGGAAGACCCCCATGAATTTGCAATGTTGAAGATGGCACTTAACAACCTCTTACCTCCAGATGAACCAGAACTCTACAAGTACCATATTCTATTAGACCATCTGCACCTGAGTTCAGCCCGCCATATTGCTCTCTCATATGCTCATGACCCACGACCCTATACCATGGCTCTGGCAGCTTTAGAGCAGCAGTATGGTCAGCCACACCACCATGCTCTAAAAGAAATACAGTCCATCCTGAACCTTCCCAGAGTTCCTGCTGGAAATGCAGAGAGTTTTCAAAGGTTTGCAGTTAGAGTGAGATCTATGGTCGGCATGTTACAGTCTCTTGGCCCAGAAGGGGGAGCAGAACTTGCTTGCGCATCACATGTACATCGGTTGCTGAGTAAGTTACCAAGTGAGTTTGTGGCTAACTATGCAAGATATGCTCGCACAGTTCACCCTAATGAACACTATAATCTGGTACATTTCTCCCTATGGCTCCAAGAAGAATCAGAGTGCCAAGCCGTCGCAGCCCAGGTATCCACTCTTCAAATAAGTTCTTCTCAAGCCCCCCGTAGAGAGTATAGTCAGAAATCGAAGTTTCCTCCTTTGTCAGCTACTGTGCTCCATGGTGCCAATTCAAAAGCTGTTCATGGGAAAATAACTTCAGACAGGTCCTCACCCAAATTCAAATGTTCCTACTGTCAGTCCCCTGATCATTCCATGACATACTGCAAAGAACTAAAGGAACTCAGTACAGAAGAGGTAACAAAATGGATTAAAGAGCAAGGAAGATGCTGGAGATGTGGACAATCTCATTTGGCAGACGCTGCAACCTAAGAAAACCCTGTCCTAAATGCAACGGGAAGCACTTGGGAATCCTCCATGAAGTAAATAAACAAGCCACTGCCTCCAAAGTGCTGTATATGAATCCTCAAAACAAATCTCCTAAAATCTTGCTGAAGGTAGTGAAGGTAAGGTTAAGTAATAAGAATAGAATCCTTGACACATATGCAATCCTTGATGATGGCTCAGAACGCACTATTGTACTGCCTTCAGCAGCCGAGTACCTTGGTCTTGACGGGCGGCTGAGAAACTAGACCTCATGGACAGTAAGACAAGAGACAGACACAATGTATGGCAGGTCAGTCAGTGTAAAAATAGCTGCAGCATCCAATCCTAACCTAACATTTACAATTCAAGGAGCATTTACATCCAATAGACTATCATTAGTGGAACAGACTTATCCTGTTAAGGCACTTAAGCAACGCTATAGTCACCTCCATGATGTACCCTTGGAGACCTTTTCCAATGTGCAGCCTCAGATCCTCATTGGAACTGATAACCCTCACCTTATAACCCCCATTGAACCCGTGCGCCTCCCATTTGGACTGAAGAAAGCCCCTGTTGCAGTAAACACTAAGCTTGGCTGGGCTCTCCAGGGACCTACAAATTTACCTGGACTGCAAAACTCACCCCAGTGTTTATTTATCTCAATAATGAGCCCTTATGCAGAGCTAAAACGTGATGTGGAGAAGCTGTGGCAGGCTGACATCCTCCCCTACAGAAATGAGAAATTGATCACTAGATCAAAACAGGATAGAGAGGCTATGGAACTGCTGGAAACAAAAACCATAAGGATCAATGTGGATGGAATTGAACACTATGCAACCCCCTTGTTACGAGCCAAAAATGCTCCAAAGCTCCAAGCTCCTAAAGAGTCTGTGATGCCTCTCCTTCGCAGTGCTGAACGGCAGCTACAGAAGAAACCAGAGCTGGTCGAAATCTACAATAAGGAAGTAGATAAGTTAATTCAAACAGGGTACATCACCAAACTCAGCACTGACCAAGTCTCTCAATCCTCTGAATCATGGTACATACCCCATCACCTTGTAGAGCACAATAACAAACATCGGATTGTCTTTAACTGTTCTTTTTCCTATCAAGGCCAAGTACTGAACAATCAGCTTCTCCCCGGTCCTACTCTAGGTCCATCCCTGATTGGTGTACTCCTGAGATTCCGCCAGCATAGAGTGGCTATTAGTGGTGACATCAAATCTATGTTCCATCAGGTGAGATTGTTACCTCAGGATAGGCCTCTCCTCAGGTTCTTCTGGCGCCACATGGAACGTAAAACCCTACCAGATGTGTATGAATGGCAAGTTCTTCCATTTGGAACAACCAGCAGTCCGTGTTGTGCCACATATGCAGTGCAGAGGCACGTCCAAGATCACAAGGAACAGAATGAAGATGTTGTGGAGACGGTAACCCAGTCATTTTATGTTGATAACTGCCTCGGTCATTCCCACATCCAGAAGAAGCTAAACAGCTCCTTTTGAAGTTGCGTTCCTTATTAATGTCAGGAGGATTTGAGATCCGACAGTGGGCAAGTAACTTTCAGTCTGTGGTGGAAGACCTGCCACCAGAAGCACGGTCAGACAGCACTGAGCTATGGCTAAATAAAGACCACTCAGATCCAAGAGAGGGTGCTCTAGGGCTAATTTGGCATTATTCATCAGATTCCTTAGGCTTCAAACATAGATCTGTCAAGTATTCCAATCTCACCTTGAGAAACATATATAAAATCCTAGCCTCACAATATGATCCACTGGGATATATTGTGCCCTTCACTACAAGAGCAAAGGTCCTACTTCAACAGTTTTGGATCAACCACAAAGAATGGGATACACCTATAAAGGACAGTGAGCTGAGCCAAGCATGGAAAAGGTGGGAACAGCTGGAGAAACAACAGATACATTTCCGATTCAATCCACCAAATGCCCCTCATTTTGGTGGTATGTGGGAAAGAGAAGTGAGATCAATTAAATCAGCACTAAGAGTTGTATTGAGCAATCAGACTGTTACAGAAGAAGTCCTTGTCACTGTTCTGACTGAAATAGAAGGTATTCTAAACTCCAAGCCCATTGGATATGTGTCTGCAGATGTAGCAGATCCTGACCCTGTAACACCAAATCTCCTCCTCATGGGAAGAAGAGATGCCTCCCTCCCTCAGGCAGTGTATGCAAACACTGAGATCATTGGCAGAAGACGATGGAGACATAGTCAGATATTAATAGACCTGTTTTGGTCTCGTTTCATCAGAGATTACCTCCCCAGTCTCCAAGTTCGTCATAAATGGCAAAGAGACACCTGCAAAATGGAAGAAGGTGCAGTTGTCTTGTGCATAGACCCTCAGTTACCGAGGGGTTTGTGGCCTGTTGCTAAAATAACTCGGGTGATGCCAGGTAAAGATGGAAGAGTACGGACTGCAGTAGTTACCATTAATGGAAAACAGTATGTCAGGCCTGTGGCCCGATTAGTGTGGTGAAGCTTTTCCACCCACACCCACACACTAACTAAACTCTCTGGATGTGAGATTCTTTAACAGAGTATTACTCCTTTTAGGCCTTCGGTGGATGCATAAAAGTGTAAGCAGATTATTTCCTTTGTTCACTTAGCTGGTTGTCACATGTATGGCAGTATTTTAATTGTGTATTCCTTTATACAGAAAATCATCCATTTACCCATTCATCCATTCATCCCTTCACCCATCCATCCTTCAAAAATAAATGATTGAAATGGCTCTTGGATCCAGTGTTTAAATGTGCACACCAGACAGAGGTCCAAACCCTAAAGACAGTCTTTTTCAGGTCATGAACGGATTCTACAACAAAGTCAACGATTCAGCATCCAAAGGGGGATCCTTCTTTGCTGTGTGTCGAGGGAAGGTGAGGTTGTTATGGTTTCATGGAGTCTGGAGAAATGCTTCAGAATATACTCTTTTACCTTGGCACCTATCTTTTATATCCAAAAGACACAATGTCTTCGCTGAGCGAATGTCAAACGTTTCGCTCATTTTCTTCCACTGTGGGAATAATAATTTCCAGCTTTTCTCATCACAGTGAACTTAATATCTTTTGCTCTTTCTTTTTACTCTTTGCTAATGTTTTTTTGAATGAACCAGGCTCTCAAAACGAGCAGTTTTACAGACATTAATTATGCAAACAATGAAATCTCACAAAAAAGCACCTCCTCATTAACAGGTGGCTTTCATCAGGCTGTAAGGAGCCATTTATTTGTATAGTTCAGAGAGTTTGAAGAGAGAGGTTAGGGTAAGAATATGAAAATGCACTGCCATCCTAGCATGGCTTTCATTGTCATGTCTACCCTGCAGTCCAAATTGTCAGTGCTGGAATAATAAAGTAATAATAATAATAAAGTTGCACAAAATGTCTTGAAAAACAAGTCGTGCCAGAAAAAGAAAGTTGTCATAGGCAACAAAAACTCTGTTAATGTTGCTACTGTGTTATTAAAAGATGTATTAGTCATTAAAAGCCCCTAAAATTAAAGTAGGACTATTTGCTGTTATTATATTTTTCTATCTAGCAACCAGCAATCAGGAAAATGCATGAAATAAGTTTTAACTTTAAACTTTTAACTAAAGTGAACTAATAATTCTAGTCTTGTGACAAGTAACCTGAACTTAAAGTGTAAAATCTGTGGAGTAATTAAACAAACTTTTAGCTTTACTAACATCATTCAGAAAGAACTGATCTGTTCAACAATGATGAAGGTGATTAAAATAAAATAACGTGTGACTTCTCCCACAGGTTTAAGTCCTCTGATGCCCGGGCTCAGCTTCCATTGTGGGTTAGGCCTTATGTGCGGCCTTATGATGGCTTTGGAAATGTGGTCCGTGATGTCTCTCAGTTCTTCAGGGTTGCAAATAAAATGGTAGGTCACAAAAAGGATTAACAGTTGGGTATTTATATAGTACACCCATCAACTGTCTAATCTCTCTGCACACTAATACTTGTCCCAGTTGGTCCAACTCAGGTCTCAAGTCCTTGAGGGCTAGTTACAGTACAAGTCTCAGGACAGTGTCCTCCAGGATGACCAAACCAACTGGAGTCACATGTATTTCATATTTTTCTTGTAGTGTTGTATAGCAGAATAAATGTCTCTTAAATGAATGATAGATGTCTCTCACAGGAGGTGTCTGTCTTTCAGAGAAGTGTAACAATAGCAATCATAACAAATATGGAAAAACAGTGCTTCATTGTATATCGGGGGTCAGATTTACTAAATGAATTTGGAGCCACAGTCTGTGTTCTCAGCTCCTTGTTTCCTGGGACAGGAGCTCGCTCTGCACTCAGCTCAGTGTGGGACAGAAACTGGAGGCACATTCAGCAAGTGAGGCAGAGCTCCAGTGCAGTTCAGAGGTGGGATTTTCTATGAGTCAGACCAGTTTAGAGGTGGAGTGGCCTCCTCAGGCTTTTTCAGCAGCGTGTTTATTTCCTTCCTCTACACCTGTACAACTGTGTTTACTGCTGAGAGGTCTGATCCAGAGCTGTGACCATTAATTGCCTGTACAGTACTGACTGTGTGTGTTTGGATGTAACAGAGGCCTGTGGTAGAGAAGAAGACTGCTACAGAGAGCTGTGGGGCAGTGTGTTTGCCAGATATTCAGCCCTCTGGCTTCACTTCCTGCTCACACTCCCAAAGCTCCCACACCCAGAAGGCCAAGGTGCTGGATGCCCACCTTCCCAGCCTGAAGAGGAGGAGGCTCAGTGAGTATGAATATATGACTCCTTCAAATCCTGAAACAGTTCACAGAGGAGAAGTTAATCCTTAATGTGTTTTTAAGCTCTTGTTTGGTCTTTGTGATCAGATGAACACACTGGAGCCACTGGGATGCCCAGGATCTTTCTTCAGTATGAGTGTGAGGTGCAGAAGAGTCAGAGGAGACCAGCCAACCTGTTGGAGGCTCTGGAGCAAATCAACCATCACAGTGGAGGAAACGACGATGGTGTGGTGGGAGAGGAGAAGGTATTGTGTTTTCTGTGAGACACTGTGGTCTGTCCTACAAGACGAAAGCTGTTCTTTCTTTTTGACATGTATTAGTGTGTATGTCTCAAACGGAGTTACCAATGACTTCGTCCCTTGTTTTTCAGCTATGTGGAAGAAATCTGAACAGCTGACCCCAGAGCAGAAGCTTCTGGTGATAAAATAAGTCATTACCATAAATGTTGCTGTGTAAAACACTGTTCTCTGTCCATAATGCTAAAGTGGAGGTCTCTGGTGGGGTTCCTCTTCTTTTTTCCCTCCTGATGTGAACCCATTTTCTTTTAACCTGACCTTTGAGGTGCATATAATTTACACTGTAGGCTTAATACGTGTCTGTCTCCAGTGTCCCTGTCAAAGTATGCGTGCACAGAAGGCTGCATCTGAATTAATACCTTACTTAAAGAATAAACAGCTCTTTCTTTTTTTCTGTTATTTTTGGGATGATTCTACTCATATCTAAAATTTAGCCCTTCCCATCCTATACCTAAAAAGTACAGCACGTGGCCTTTACACATGATCAGACATGAGAGACATAGTGGAGATGTGTGTGGGAGACATAGTAGAAGTGTGTGTGTGTGTGTGTGTGAGACAGAGCGGTGGAAAGACAGAGAATCAGGTCTAGAATAAGCAGAACACAGATGGATATGGGTGAAGCATAGAAGGGTGAGGAGGGGTGAGGCATAGATGGATTCTAAACACATTGCACAAAACCTGACACCACATCATCATTAGGTTGTTTGGAAGAAGAAATGTCTTTTAGACCAACTGACCCTTTAATCAACATAACTGATCAAAATATCACTGCAGTTAAGGATTCATTTCATTATTGATAGTGTGACGCTCATTTTCTTGATCGATCCCAGTATGAAATGTGTTAACAGCAGTTCAAACGGTGAAGATTTTCATTTCCTGTCATGTGACAAACAGTGAAGTGTCACATCTAACTGGATAAAACCTCAGAACATCTGAAACATGGCTTAAATAATTAATTACTCAGTTGTTGCAAATGAATTTCCTGTTGTTGGACTAACTAACACAGCGCTGACTGTGTGTTAGTGATGAAGAGTTAACAGTGAATGAAGCAGGTGAGTCAGGGAACAAAGTCTTTATTTATCTTTTGTAGTTTTAATTCAATTCAATTCAATTCAATTTTATTTATATAGCGCCTTCCACAATCAAAATTGTCTCAAAGCGCTTTACAGAGACCCAGAGCCTGACCCCAGAGCAAGCACTTAAGGCGACAGTGGCAAGGAAAACTCCCTTTTAACAGGAAGAAACCTTGAGCAGAACCTGGCTCAGATGGGGGACCCTCCTGCCGATGGCCGGGCTGGGTGAAAGGAGGACACATCATCATCATCATCATCATCCGCAGCCTCCTCCTGGTGAGACATGCCCGGAACACCTCCCTAGGGAAGCATCCAGGGGGCATCCTGAATAGATGCCCGAGCCACCTCAACTGGCCCCTCTCGATGTGGAGGAGCAGCGGCTGTACTCCAAGCTCCTCCCGGATGACCGAGCTCCTCACCCTATCTCTAAGGGAGCGCCCAGCCACCCTGCGGAGGAAACTCATTTCGGCCGCTTGTAGCTCATGTCCATAGGTGAGAATAGGAACGTACATCGACCGGTAAATTGAGAGCATGAGAGCAAAAACTCTGCTCCTTCTTCACCACGACGGACCAGTACATTGACCGCATTACTGCGGAAGCTGCACCGAATCAGGTGAGTCAGGAAACAAAGTCTTTATTTATCTTTTCTAGTTTTACACCTCAGCAGAAATATCTGATGTCCTGACGTGGACCACCTAGGACCAGCATCAGTGTGATCTGACTGTCGCCCCTCCTACCCTCAGACTCATTGGACTGACAGGTGAGATCCACTGCACACACCGGACCCACAGGTGAGGTCTGCGTTTCCCTGTTTTTCTGCTGGAAGTGATGAAAATAAGGTCTTATTGAATTCAGTCTCCAACAGTCTGTTGGGGGCCACATGTTGAGAACTTCTTCATTCTGATCCAGACACTTGACAGTGGGTGGGTTTATATAGGATCAGTTTGCCTGATCCTATATAAAGGAATCCTGAATAGATTCCCAAGCCACCTCAACTGGCCCCTCTCGATGTGGAGGGGCAGCGGCTGTACTCAAGCTCCTCCCGGATGACCGAGCTCCTCACCCCTATCTAAGGGAGCACCCAGCCACCCCTGCGGCGGAAACTCATTTCGGCCGCTTGTATCCGAGATCTTGTCCTTTCAGTCATGACCCAAAGGGAGTCTAAGGGATGAAAATAAGGTCTTACTGAATCCAGTCTCCAACAGTCTGTTGGGGGCCACATGTTGAGAACTTCTTCTTTCTGATCTAGACACTTGACTATGGGTTTATATAGGATCTGTCCTACCAGCTCATTGACACTGCTCTCTGATTGGCTCTTACAGATGGCGTCAGACCTCCACCATGATGGTGAGTGTCATCAAAGGTTCAATCGTGTGTCTGGGATGATGTCACAGAGCGGGCGGGGTTAGACTCTGCTGGGAGACGTGCTGACGTGCTGGTAACGTATTGTGTCACTTCCTGTTTGCTGCTTCTACACTGTGGTGCTACGAGTGTTTCCAGTTATCCTAGCTTATCAATCTACATTAACTTTGCCGTGCTCTGTGTTCAATCTCTGAATTCTTGCACACGTATATATTGCTTTAGTTGAACATCTGTTGTGCACGGGCCCCTTGGGATTTTACACTAGAATATAATCACTCTATCTCTGGTCCGCTAGCTTAGCTGTTAGCAATGGCTTCTCTCTCTCCTGCTGTCTCTCCTCTCTCTTGCACGGTGTGTGAGATGTTTAGTCACTCCTCTGCCTCCTTTAGCGATAGTGGTATGTGTAATAAATGTAGTATTTTTGTAGCATTGGATGCGAGGCTGAGGGAAGTAGAGGCTCGGCTCCGCACCATAGATAACCACCCGTAGCAGCGCTAGCTAGTCAGTCCCCAGTACTTGGTCTGGACCAGCTTCAGCTAGCCGTCCTACTTTCGCTCCTGTTAGCTGTTCCCCGCCAGCTCCCGAGCAGCTGGGAAGCCAGGGCGGCTGGGTGGCAGTCTGAAGGAAACATAGCCTGAAACAACGGCCCGTGGTTCACCAGCAACCGCTTCACGTTTCAAACACATTTTCCCCAATCAGCGACACACCCGCTGAGGAAAAAACTCTGCTTATTGGCAGCTCTATTTAGCCAAATGTGAAGTTAGAAACTCCAGCGACCATAGTTAAATGCATTCCTGGGGACAGAGCGGGCGACGTTGAATCGTATTTAAAACTGCTGGCTAAGAATAAACGTACATTTGGTAAGATTGTTATTCACGTCGGCGGTAATTACAACCGATTACGCCAATCGGAGGTCACTAAAATTAATGTGGAATCGCTGTGTAACTTTGCCAAAACAGTGTAGGACTTCGTAGTTTTCTCTGGACTCCTGCCCGATTTAACCAGTGATGACATGTTTAGCCGCATGTCATCATTCCGTCACTGGCTGTCTAGGTGGTGTCCAGCAAACGACGTGGCCTTCATAGACAAAGGCAAGGAAAAGGAAAAGGCAAGAGGTGTTATTCATAAAAACCTAAAAAAAATAAAAACACCACAATTAGATGTGGGCTATTAAACATTAGATCTCTTTTGTCTAAATCTCTGTTAGTAAATCATTTGATAATGGATCAGCAGATTGATTTATTCTGTCTTACTGAGACCTGGCTGCAGGAGGAAGAATATGTCAGTCTAACTGAGTCAACCCCTGCTAGTCATATTAATTATCACATTCCTCAAGGCACAGGCCGAGGAGGAGGAGTGGCAGAAATCTACCACTCAAGTTTATTAATTAATCCCAGACCCAAGCCTAGTTAGCCTAGCACATTTGAAAGCCTTATCCTCAGCCTCTCACATCCAAACTGGAAGACAGAAAAACCAGTCCTATTTGCTGTGGTGTATCGTCCACCTGCTGCTTACTCAGAGTTTTTATCTGAATTCACTGAATTTTTATCTGATTTAGTGCTTAGTACGGATAAAGCAATTATAGTGGGTGACTTTAATATTCATGTAGATACCAACAATGACTTAAGACTGCATTCTATTCAGTATTTACACTCGGCTTCTTGCAAAATCTTAACAAACCAACTCACCGTTTTAATCACACTCTTGATCTTGTACTAACTTATGGCGCAGAAGCTGAACATTTGACAGTTTTCCCTATTCTACGTTCTAGTCTACATCATTGTTCTATTCAACAGTATTCTATTCTTCAGTATCCTGTTCTACAGTATTCTCTTCTTCAGAAAGGCTTCTACACTTTTAATCATGTCCATTGATTGGACAGATGTACACATTGTTTTGGAATCTGTCTTGTGATGGAGTTTAATGTCCTGCTGTGAAAAGTCATCATGGCACCATTCAGCTCATCTTTTGCTGAGCTTTCTGAAGTCCAGCTGTCTTTCACACAGAAATGTCCATGTTCTCATAAACCAACTGTATCTGATGTGTTGGCTTTTTATTTTATTACATCAGGGTTTACTCTTACATCTCATGTAATGTCCTGATGGGACTCGGCCTTTGGAGAACTGTAATGTTTCAACTTTTTCATATTAAAACAGTTTAACTTTTACAATGACAATGATGATTCATTTAAAGCTGCTGATCTTTCCTTCTGTGACAGGTGTGTTCCTGAAAACATGGCATCTTTAGGCAAAACTGTTGGTAAGGTCAAACATTATACTATGTGTACTGTATGGAAATATTTTTATTCTTCATTATTTCTGTCAGTCATCCTCATGTGAATATCTTTCTCCTAGCTCTGCTGAAAGCTAGGGATGCTGGAGAGCGTCCTCTGCACCTGCATCACTGTGTGGCATGGCAGCTGCTCTGCTGCTGAGAGGAAGGCTCTGCAGAGGGTGGTAAAGGCTGCACAGAGGACTGTGGGGAACAGCCTGCCCACCACCTCAGACCACTACACAGCACGATGCAGAGGGAGGACCCTCCGCATCATGAACAACTCCACCCATCCCCACACAGACTTTGCACCCCCTCCCTCAGGCAGGCGGCTGAGGAGCATCCGTGCAGGACCACTAGGCTCAGGAACAGCTTCTTCCCTGAAGCTGTAAAACTGCTGAACTCTAGCCCTGCCCTGTAGATACCCTCCCCTCCCTCCCCTCCTCACCACACACTGACTGACTTGAACTACAACACTTTCCACTATGTGCAATACTTGGCCATCATAGGGTAACATGTTCATATATAGGTGCAATATATGGACTACCTCTTTGCACTAGTACTACCTCCTGCTTGCACATGCATGTTTATGCACATGCTAATCTCGGCTTCCTTATTTTATTTTATTTAATTGTTTATATGTTTATATTTTGCTCTGTTGTCTATATTTTTATTGCCCTTATGTTTATATTTATATTTTGGCTCTTTACATCTTGCTCTTGATGGCTTAAACTGGGACCTGAGTACTAATTTCGTGCCATAACATGTAAATGTACTGGCATGACAATAAAAGTTCCTTGATCCTTGATCCTTTCTTATTGTGTTCTCTCCTCAGCCAACCTGAGCCGTGTGGTTCCTCATGGTCTCTTAGTGTTTTTCCTCCTTCCTTTAATGGAAAAAACCCTGGAATTCTGGAGAGTAAGTGGAAATGTGGCTCTCAGGAAAATATATTGCTTTTATCATGTTGTATTTTTGTTGATTTATGTATTAGAGATGTTCCAAATGATTTCTGAATTGAATGTTGAAATATCGGCCACAGTGTGTGTGTTCTCTCTCATTAGGCTAATGGACGTGCAGATCGCATTGACAGCATAAAGCCCATGTTTGTTGAACCTAAAGGAAAGGGCACCTTCACTGAGGTGAGTGTGGTTTAATTAAATATCTGTGTGCATGGCTATGAAACCACTCTTTAGACAACGTCCGGGTTTCCAGACCTTTACAGGTCTCACAGTATTTCATGAGCTGGACATGGTGTGAGTTGGTAACAATATCTGATCTCTTTGTCTGTTCTTAGGTCATGAACGGATTCTACAACAAAGTCAACGATTCAGCATCCAAAGGGGGATCCTTCTTTGCTGTGTGTCGAGGGAAGGTGAGGTTGTTATGGTTTCATGGAGTCCGGAGAAATGCTTCAGAATATACTCCTTTTACCTTGGCACCTATCTTTTATATCCAAAAGACACAATGTCCTCGCTGAGCGAATGTCAAACGTTCGCTCATTTTCTTCCACTGTGGGAATAATAATTTCCAGCTTTTCTCATCACAGTGAACTTAATATCTTTTGCTCTTTCTTTTTACTCTTTGCTAATGTTTTTTTGAATGAACCAGGCTCTCAAAACGAGCAGTTTTACAGACATTAATTATGCAAACAATGAAATCTCACAAAAAAGCACCTCCTCATTAACAGGTGGCTTTCATCAGGCTGTAAGGAGCCATTTATTTGTATAGTTCAGAGAGTTTGAAGAGAGAGGTTAGGGTAAGAATATGAAAATGCACTGCCATCCTAGCATGGCTTTCATTGTCATGTCTACCCTGCAGTCCAAATTGTCAGTGCTGGAATAATAAAGTAATAATAATAATAAAGTTGCACAAAATGTCTTGAAAAACAAGTCGTGCCAGAAAAAGAAAGTTGTCATAGGCAACAAAAACTCTGTTAATGTTGCTACTGTGTTATTAAAAGATGCATTAATCATTAAAAGCCCCTAAAATTAAAGTAGGACTATTTGCTGTTATTATATTTTTCTATCTAGCAACCAGCAATCAGGAAAATGCATGAAATAAGTCTTAACTTTTAACTAAAGTGAACTAATAATTCTAGTCTTGTGACAAGTAACCTGAACTTAAAGTGTAAAATCTGTGGAGTAATTAAACAAACTTTTAATTCAATTCAATTCAATTTTATTTATATAGCGCCTTCCACAATCAAAATTGTCTCAAAGCGCTTTACAGAGACCCAGAGCCTGACCCCAGAGCAAGCACTTAAGGCGACAGTGGCAAGGAAAACTCCCTTTTAACAGGAAGAAACCTTGAGCAGAACCTGGCTCAGATGGGGGACCCTCCTGCCGATGGCCGGGCTGGGTGAAAGAAGGAAAAGGAGGAAGATAGGACAGCTAGGAATGGAGGAGAGGGGGAGAAAGACATGCAGCATAATACAGACAATGTGGGTCAGTATTTACATTACAGTTAGTGGACAGTTATTGGATAATGTGTGCTCAGCAGATTAGAATTATGAAACAGAGCACGGAGGCAAAAAGCTGTCATGACTGGTAATTATTTACGTTACAGTTTGCAAAGAATATTAATCAAATATTTATCTGTAGCAGAACGGAACATTAAACATGTTAGAAATCGATCATTGTAAACAATAAACAGCAGCAGGTGGGTGGAGCCAGGACCATAGGACATGCAGCTCCGGAGCCAGAGGTACCTGCAGAAAGGTACAGAGAAAGAGAGACCAGAGAGAAACAAACACAGGACTACGGGACAGAGAGGACACAGAGTTAATGACATGTAATAAAGGCTAATAAATTTGAGAGTGGGTCTGAGGAGAGAAAGAGAAAGAAGAAGAAGTGCACAGTAAATCATGGAATGTCCCCAGCAGCCTAGGCCTTTTAGCTTTACTAACATCATTCAGAAAGAACTGATCTGTTCAACAATGATGAAGGTGATTAAAATAAAATAACGTGTGACTTCTCCCACAGGTTTAAGTCCTCTGATGCCCGGCTCAGCTTCCATTGTGGGTTAGGCCTTATGTGCGGCCTTATGATGGCTTTGGAAATGTGGTCCGTGATGTCTCTCAGTTCTTCAGGGTTGCAAATAAAATGGTGGGTCCCAGCACGCACACAGTTCACAAAAAGGATTAATAGTTGGGAATTTATATAGTACACCCATCAACTGTCTAATCTCTCTGCACACTAATACTTGTCCCAGTTGGTCCAACTCAGGTCTCAAGCCCTTGAGGGCTAGTTACAGTACAAGTCTCAGGACAGTGTCCTCCAGGATGACCAAACCAACTGGAGTCACATGTATTTCATATATTTTTCTTGTAGTGTTGTATAGCAGAATAAATGTCTCTTAAATGAATGATAGATGTCTCTCACAGGAGGTGTCTGTCTTTCAGAGAAGTGTAACAATAGCAATCATAACAAATATGGAAAAACAGTGCTTCATTGTATATCGGGGGTCAGATTTACTAAATGAATTTGGAGCCACAGTCTGTGTTCTCAGCTCCTTGTTTCCTGGGACAGGAGCTCGCTCTGCACTCAGCTCAGTGTGGGACAGAAACTGGAGGCACATTCAGCAAGTGAGGCAGAGCTCCAGTGCAGTTCAGAGGTGGGATTTTCTATGAGTCAGACCAGTTTAGAGGTGGAGTGGCCTCCTCAGGCTTTTTCAGCAGCGTGTTTATTTCCTTCCTCTACACCTGTACAACTGTGTTTTACTGCTGAGGGGTCTGATCCAGAGCTGTGACCATTAATTGCCTGTACAGTACTGACTGTGTGTGTTTGGATGTAACAGAGGCCTGTGGTAGAGAAGAAGACTGCTACAGAGAGCTGTGGGGCAGTGTGTTTGCCAGATACTCAGCCCTCTGGCTTCACTCCTCCTGCTCACACTCCCAAAGCTCCCACACCCAGAAGGCCAAGGTGCTGGATGCCCACCTTCCCAGCCTGAAGAGGAGGAGGCTCAGTGAGTATGAATATATGACTCCTTCAAATCCTGAAACAGTTCACAGAGGAGAAGTTAATCCTTAATGTGTTTTTAAGCTCTTGTTTGGTCTTGTTTGATCAGATGAACACACTGGAGCCACTGGGATGCCCAGGATCTTTCTTCAGTATGAGTGTGAGGTGCAGAAGAGTCAGAGGAGACCAGCCAACCTGTTGGAGGTTCTGGAGCAAATCGACCATCACAGTGGAGGAAACGACGATGGTGTGGTGGGAGATGTGAAGGTATTGTGTTTTCTGTCAGACACTGTGGTCTGTCCTACAAGACAAAAGCTGTTCTTTCTTTTTGACATGTATTAGTGTGTATGTCTCAAACGGAGTTACCAATGACTTCGTCCCTTGTTTTTCAGCTATGTGGAAGAAATCTGAACAGCTGACCCCCTGGTGAGCAGAAGCTTCTGGTGATAAAATAAGTCATTACCATAAATGTTGCTGTGTAAAACACTGTTCTCTGTCCATAATGCTAAAGTGGAGGTCTCTGGTGGGGTTCTCTTTTCTTTTTTTTCCCTCCTGATGTGAACCGATTTTCTTCCATTTACCTAAAAAACCTGACCTTTGATCAGACATGAGAGACATATAATTTACACTGTAGGCTTGTGTGAGACGTGTCTGTCTCCAGTGTCCCTGGTCAAAGTATGCGTGTGACAGAAGGCTGCATCTGAATTAATACCATCATCATTAGGTTGTTTAAAGAATAAACAGCTTTAATCAACATAACTTTTGCACTGCTAGTATTGATACCAATGCATTCTTGTATAAGTCTATCTGAGTGTGTATCTATATGAGTGAGTGTCTGTGTGTGTGTGTGTCTGTATGTGTGTGTCTTTCTGTCTGTGTGTGTCTGTGTGTGCCTGAGTGGGTCTGACTGTTGTGTGTGTGTGTGTGCGTGTCTGTGTTTGTGCTCCTCTGTCAATGTTGTGCTGGAGCACCGCACAATATTGACTGTGGGTGTGTGTGTGTGTTTGTCTGTGTGTGCCTGAGTGGGTCTTTGTCAATACTGGGTTGTGCTTCGCACAACCCAGTATTGACTAGTGTGTGTGTGTCTGTGTGCCTGTTTAAATATTGTGCGGTGCGGTAGCACCGCACAATATTAACTGTGTGTATGTGTGTCTGTGTCTTTGTCAAAAGGGGGCTGTGCGCAGCACAGCCCCCTTTTGACCCCAGTATTGACACTATTGTGTGTGTGTGTGTGTGCGTGTGTGTGTGTCTGTCTGTGTTTGTGTTTGTCTGTGTGTGCCTGAGTGGGTCTGTGTCAATACTGGGTTGTGTGCCGCAAAACCCAGTATTGACAGTATTGTGTATGTGTGTGTCTGAATGTGTGTGTGCGTGTGTGTGTGTCTGTCTGTGTTTGTGTTTGTCTGTGTGTGCCTGAGTGGGTCTGTGTCAATACTGGGTTGTGCTTCGCAAAACCCAGTATTGACAGTATTGTGTATGTGTGTGTCTGTGTGTGTGTGTGTGTGTGTGTGTCTGTCTGTGTTTGTGTTTGTCTGTGTGTGCCTGAGTGGGTCTGTGTCAATACTGGGTTGTGCTTCGCACAACCCAGTATTGACTATTGTGTGTGTGTGTATGAGTCTGTGCGTGTGTCTGTGTTTGAGTGCCTCTGTCAATATTGTGCGGTGCTGGCGCACCGCACAATATTGGCTTTGTGTGTGTCAGTCTGTCTATGTGTGTGTCTGTGTGTCTGTGTGTGTTTGTGTTTGTGTGTGTCAGTCTGTCTATATCTGTGTCTGTGTCAAAAGGGGGCTGTGCTACGCACAGCCCCCTTTTGACCCTTATAGTTCTCCTACAGTTCTAATTACAAAGACAGAGAGACATAGAGTTGTTACAGGGAGAGAGAGAGCCACAGCTCTTGCAGTCACGGTTGCCATGGGGATGAGCTTTCCCTCCGCTGAGGCAGCTCACAGGTGCTCTGACGAGCTCATTTTCGGCCGAATCGGGACTGCCGAACAACTGCTATCCATGGAAAAACAAAACATGGTATCGCTAAACAAACTGACCCATCAAAGAGAGAAGGCTTTGAGGAAGACCTGAATCTATTTTTTATGGTCCTACTGTCTAAAATGTGGATTTTACAGCAAGTTTTAAAAAGGGGGATTTTCTGCTTTTCTCCAAAAATCCTCTTCTCAATTAACATTGGAGTCAATGGAGCAGTTGAGAGCTCCTCTTGTCACTAAAAGGCACGCCAAAGAAAAACCGTAAATCCTACAGAAAAAATGAACACATTGTGAGAGAGAGGACAAGTGTGGCTACAACTTTGGAGAATTTCACTGCTCTACAGTGAAATTTGTGGCCGTAGTCGTCGTGTAAAGAAAAAATTTCAGAGACTTTTTTTAAAGCCTCTCCACTCTAACCTCCCACTCTAGCCCGGAACATTCCGCAATACACACTCATTGTAAACCCTGATTTTTTCCAAATTCACTGCTGATCAATTAGGGCTCACAGTTCAAAAACTACACAACTTTTGAAAAAGTTGAATACACCCCGAATACACGAGACTTGTGTCTACATTTTACAGTTTGAATGGTGTTTCTAGGTGAAAGTATGCCAGAGCAGTTGATGTTTGAAAAAGGGGGAGAATTTGCGACTTTTTGGAAAATTTCCCATTCATTCTCTATGGGAAATTTTTCGCAGTTTTTTATGTAATAACTTTGCGTAAACGTGAATATTCTGGAGAACAAAATACAAGCACACCGAGTCCGATCGAGCCGCACGTTTTGATGTATCATTTGTCGCTCAACGGTGTGCGCGAACCAACGGGGTGTGGGACGAAGAGATGAACGGGAAGAACCTTTGCATTGCAAAATCTATAGCTTTGGAAGGTGAAGAAGAAGTGCAAATGAAGAAGATGATGAACAGTGAAGAAATAGAACAAAGTCTTTATTTATCTTTTGTAGTTTTAATTCAATTCAATTCAATTCAATTTTATTTATATTGCCTTCCACAATCAAAATTGTCTCAAAGCGCTTTACAGGTAGCCTCTATAGCTTTGAAAACTCCCTTTTACAGGAAGGTGAGCAGCCTCAGATGGGGTGTGGCATGCAAAGGAGGACATCATCATCATCACCATCCGCTTATTGGGGCCGGGTCTCGGGATTGTAAGTGAAAACCAGTTCTTATTGAATCCAACCTCCAATAGTCTGTTGGAGCCGCATTTTGAGAACTTCTTCTTTCTGATCCAGACACTTGACAGTGGGTTTATATAGGATCTGTCCTACCTGCTCATTGACACTGCTCTCTGATTGGCTCTTACAGATGGCGTCAGACCTCCACCATGATGATGAGTGTCATCAAAGGTTCAATCGTGTGTCTGGGATGATGTCACAGAGCGGGCGGGGTTAGACTCTGCTGGGAGACGTGCTGACGTAGTGGTAACGTATTGTGTCACTTCCTGTTTGCTGCTTCTGCACTGTGGTGCTACGAGTGTTTCCAGTTATCCTAGCTTATCAATCTACATTAACTTTGCCGTGCTCTTGTGTTCAATCTCTGAATTCTTGCACGTATATTGCTTTAGTTGAACATCTGTTGTGCACGGGCCCCTTGGGATTTAACACTAGAATATAATCACTCTATCTCTGGTCCGCTAGCTTAGCTGTTAGCAATGGCTTCTCTCTCTCCTCTCTCTTGCACGGTGTGTGAGATGTTTAGTCACTCCTCTGCCTCCTTTAGCGATAATGGTATGTGTAATAAATGTAGTATTTTTGTAGCATTGGATGCGAGGCTGAGGGAAGTAGAGGCTCGGCTCCGCACCATAGATAACCACCCCCGTGCAAGCGCTTAGCTAGTCAGTCCCCAGTACTTGGTCTGGACCAGCTTCAGCTAGCCGTCCCACTTTAGCTCCTGTTAGCTGTTCCCCGCCAGCTCCCGAGCAGCTGGGAAGCCAGGGCGGCTGGGTGGCAGTCTGAAGGAAACATAGCCTGAAACAACGGCCCGTGGTTCACCAGCAACCGCTTCACGTTTCAAACACATTTTCCCCAATCAGCGACACACCCGCTGAGGAAAAAACTCTGCTTATTGGCAGCTCTATTTAGCCAAATGTGAAGTTAGAAACTCCAGCGACCATAGTTAAATGCATTCCTGGGGACAGAGCGGGCGACGTTGAATCGTATTTAAAACTGCTGGCTAAGAATAAACGTACATTTGGTAAGATTGTTATTCACGTCGGCGGTAATTACACCCGATTACACCAATCGGAGGTCACTAAAATTAATGTGGAATCGGTGTGTAACTATGCCAAAACAGTGTCGGACTCCGTAGTTTTCTCTGGACTCCTGCCCGATTTGACCAGTGATGACATGTTTAGCCGCATGTCATCATTCCGTCACTGGCTGTCTAGGTGGTGTCCAGCAAACGACGTGGCCTTCATAGACAACTGGAAAAGGCAAGAGGTGTTATTCATAAAAACCTAAAAAAAAATAAAAACACCACAATTAGATGTGGGCTATTAAACATTAGACCCCTTTTGTCTAAATCTCTGTTAGTAAATCATTTGATAATGGATCAGCAGATTGATTTATTCTGTCTTTCTGAGACCTGGCTGCAGGAGGAAGAATATGTCAGTCTAACTGAGTCAACCCCTGCTAGTCATATTAATTATCACATTCCTCAAGGCACAGGCCGAGGAGGAGGAGTGGCAGAAATCTACCACTCAAGTTTATTAATTAATCCCAGACCCAAGCCTAGTTAGCCTAGCACATTTGAAAGCCTTATCCTCAGCCTCTCACATCCAAACTGGAAGACAGAAAAACCAGTCCTATTTGCTGTGGTGTATCGTCCACCTGCTGCTTACTCAGAGTTTTTATCTGAATTCACTGAATTTTTATCTGATTAATTAAAGACATGCAGCATAATACAGACAATGTGGGTCAGTATTTACAGCTCCGGAGCCAGAGGTACCTGCAGTAAGGTACAGAGAAAGAGAGACCAGAGAGAAACAAACACAGGACTACGGGACAGAGAGGACACAGAGTTAATGACATGTAATAAAGGCTAATAAATTTGAGAGTGGGTCTGAGGAGAGAAAGAGAAAGAAGAAGAAGTGCACAGTAAATCATGGAATGTCCCCAGCAGCCTAGGCCTTTTAGCTTTACTAACATCATTCACAAAGAACTGATCTGTTCAACAATGATGAAGGTGATTAAAATAAAATAACGTGTGACTTCTCCCACAGGTTTAAGTCCTCTGATGCCCGGCTCAGCTTCCATTGTGGGTTAGGCCTTATGTGCAGCCTTATGATGGCTTTGGAAATGTGGTCCGTGATGTCTCTCAGTTCTTCAGGGTTGCAAATAAAATGGTGGGTCCCAGCACGCACACAGTTCACAAAAAGGATTAACAGTTGGGTATTTATATAGTACACCCATCAACTGTCTAATCTCTCTGCACACTAATACTTGTCCCAGTTGGTCCAACTCAGGTCTCAAGTCCTTGAGGGCTAGTTACAGTACAAGTCTCAGGACAGTGTCCTCCAGGATGACCAAACCAACTGGAGTCACATGTATTTCATATTTTTCTTGTAGTGTTGTATAGCAGAATAAATGTCTCTTAAATGAATGATAGATGTCTCTCACAGGAGGTGTCTGTCTTTCAGAGAAGTGTAACAATAGCAATCATAACAAATATGGAAAAACAGTGCTTCATTGTATATCGGGGGTCAGATTTACTAAATGAATTTGGAGCCACAGTCTGTGTTCTCAGCTCCTTGTTTCCTGGGACAGGAGCTCGCTCTGCACTCAGCTCAGTGTGGGACAGAAACTGGAGGCACATTCAGCAAGTGAGGCAGAGCTCCAGTGCAGTTCAGAGGTGGGATTTTCTATGAGTCAGACCAGTTTAGAGGTGGAGTGGCCTCCTCAGGCTTTTTCAGCAGCGTGTTTATTTCCTGTCATGTGACAAACAGTCAAGTGTGACATCTAACTGGATAAAACCTCAGAACATCTGAAACATGGCTTAAATAGTTAATTACTCAGTTGTTGCAAATGAATTTCCTGTTGCTGGACTAACTAACACAGCGCTGACTGTGTGTTAGTGATGAAGAGTTAACAGTGAATGAAGCAGGTGAGTCAGGGAACAAAGTCTTTATTTATCTTTTGTAGTTTTAATTCAATTCAATTCAATTCAATTTTATTTATATAGCGCCTTCCACAATCAAAATTGTCTCAAAGCGCTTTACAGAGACCCAGAGCCTGACCCCAGAGCAAGCACTTAAGGCGACAGTGGCAAGGAAAACCTCCCTTTAACAGGAAGAAACCTTGAGCAGAACCTGGCTCAGATGGGGGACCCTCCTGCCGATGGCCGGGCTGGGTGAAAGGAGGACACATCATCATCATCATCATCATCCGCTTATTCGGAGCCGGGTCTCGGGGGCAGCAGTCTAAGCAGGGACGCCCAGACTTCCCTCTCCCCGGACACTTCTTCCAGCTCTTCTGGGGGAACCCCGAGGCGTTCCCAGGCCAGCCGAGAGACATAGTCCCTCCAGCGTGTCCTAGGTCTTCCCCGGGGCCTCCTCCCGGTGAGACATGCCCGGAACACCTCCCTAGGGAGGCATCCAGGGGGCATCCTGAATAGATGCCCGAGCCACACAACTGGCCCCTCTCGATGTGGAGGAGCAGCGGCTGTACTCCAAGCTCCTCCCGGATGACCGAGCGCCTCACCCTATCTCTAAGGGAGCGCCCAGCCACCCTGCGGAGGAAACTCATTTCAGCCGCTTGTAGCTCATGTCCATAGGTGAGAATAGGAACGTACATCGACCTGTAAATTGAGAGCATGAGAGCAAAAACTCCGCCCCTTCTTCACCACGACGGACCAGTACATTGACCGCATTACTGCGGAAGCTGCACCGAAGCAGGTGAGTCAGGAAAGTCAGTTTGCCTGTCCTACCTGCTCTCTGATTGGCTCTGACAGATAGCGTCAGACTTCAGTGACGTCAGACCTCCACCATGATGGTGAGTGTCATCAAAGGTTCAATCGTGTGTCTGGGATGAATTTCCTTTTGCTGGACTAACTAACACAGCGCTGACTGTGTGTTAGTGATGAAGAGTTAACAGTGAATGAAGCAGGTGAGTCAGGGAACAAAGTCTTTATTTACCTTTTGTAGTTTTACACCTCAGCAGAAACCACAGACCTGATGTCCTGATGTGGACCACCTAGGACCAGCATCAATGTGATCTGACTGTCGCCCCTCCTACCCTCAGCTCATTGGACTGACAGGTGAGATCCACTGCACACACCGGACCCACAGGTGAGGTCTGCGTCTTTCTGCTGTAAGTGATTGTAAGTGAAAACCAGTTCTTATTGAATCCAACCTCCAACAGTCTGTTGGAGCCGCATTTTGAGAACTTCTTCATTCTGATCCAGACGCTTGACAGTGGGTGGGTTTATATAGGATCTGTCCTACCTGCTCATTGACACTGCTCTCTGATTGGCTGATTGGGAGACTCACCCATCCTCCACCTCCACCTCCTCCTGCCGCCCCTGCTGTCACTGCTGAGCTGAGGTTTGACACCCACCCTCAGCCAGCATATTATCACATGCAGTCAGGTCACCTGAACAGCCAGACAGGTGCTAACAGCCAGGGACAGGTGAGATACTAAATATAGGTTAGAAATAAGCAAACACAATCTCTTCAGATAAATCCAATGCTGAAGATTTGCTCTGTGATGGTTTAGTGAATGGCTATTCTGACACCTGATGGACAGATGACACAGATTATGCACTTTGTCTAATTGCATGTATTTGTGCATGTTTGTATCTGCAGTATCAAAATGTGCCGGTGGTGAGACTTCATCCGAGCACGGGGGACCTGGTTCCTGTTGGTATGATGTAAGTAACACACACATTAATGCAAACAAACACATGAGTGTACACAAGTACGAACCTTTGTTTTTATCTTCAAACTGTTTCTCTGTTGTCTGATGTATGTTTCTGATGTTATTTATGAAGGAATGGAGAGGTGGTGTACATGTTTGCCACAGATGGATGTGCTCCTGCTTTTTGCGGCCCCTCCACCGAACACCCCCCGTCAAAGTAAGTCAGCCTGACTGGCTCATGTTCTGTGGCAGTGGTCACCAACTGGAAGACCATAACAAAGCTCGACCTATAATCAAATCATAGTCACTTTTGATTTCATTTCTTGCAGCTACCAAGATCCCAGCTGACTTTGTTGCTTGTTTGTAAAATACTTCTTTCCTCACAGTTGTACACAGTGGTAATACATGCTCTTATTCTGTTCTTTGTTTCTTTTCTGTATTTCCATAGAAAGAGGAGGTGTGAGAGCCAGGAGAAAGACAATCAGCCCTACATCAAGAAGCCGCCCAATGCCTTCATGTTGTTCAGGAAGGAACAGCGAGCAAACGTTGTGGCCGAACTGAACATCAGGGACAGTGCCACAGTAAACACTGTCCTTGGACAGAGGGTAAGTGTCCTCACTCTGTCTGTTTGAAACACTCAGTGTCACACAAACTTTATGACAATTTGGTCAAAGATTTTCTGCAGTCATACACTGATCAGTGTCTGAGGCAACACTCTAACCATAAAGCTTCACATCTTGGCAGTAATTTTTGTTCTTTTCTTGAAAGGAAATGATTGGAATATGTTTTTAATGTTTGTGTTTGTGGACTAGTCGGCCTGTCGCTGCATGTAGCCGTGTGTCAATGTGTGCACTGACAGTGTGTTATTGTGTGTCCACAGTGGAACTCTTTGTCGAAGGAGGAGCAGGCCAAATATTATGTAGAGGCTGAAAAGGAGAGGAGGCTCCATGCTCAGCAATTCCCTGAGTGGTCCTCCAGGGACAATTATGTATGTACACTATGCTCAGATACAACTCCTGCATGTTTGCATCATTACAGTAGATGAAACGACACAATCCTGGAAAAGAGTTTTTATCAGCTGATATCAGGTGGAAAGTCAAGTGTGTTTGTTTTTGTATAGGGCAGAAAGAGGAAGAGGCAGAGGAGCAGGGCACCAACCAGGGCTGAAGGTACGGCAATATTAAGTTATGATGACCACAGATTGTAGAAACATTTACCAAATGACTCCAAACCCCACACACACACACACACACACACACACTCACAAGGTGAAAACAGCTGTGTATCCACTACTTACCCCCACCCCTCTCTTTTCTCCCTCTCACTTCCCCTTTTCCCTACCCCCCCTTCTCCCCTTTCCCCCTCTTTCACTTTAAAAATGTCTGTAACTGTGTGCATAAATGTATATCTGCACACACCTGTGTATATATGTATATATGTAAAGATCAATAAATCAATGAGAAACTACAACCCTTTGCCTTGCTCCTCACTTGTAATGGAGTATTTTTACATTGTGGTATTTGTAGCCTTCTTTTACTGAAGTGAAAGATCTGAGTGCTTCCTCCATTACTGATTAACACCCCAGTCAATGGAGAACAAGTCCACCTATTTCAGTTTTTAATTCTTAAATAAATAATTAAATAACGACGTTGCTTAAGCTCCGACTGAGTTTGGAGAAGAAGCCAGAGACCTGCAGCTGCTCCCCAGCTCGGCCTCCACCGCCCAGCTGCCTCTCAGTGGATCTCAAAATCCCCAAGTCTCACTCATTTCTTTACATTTTAAAGTTGGTTAATTCCAGTACAAGCTAAAAACAACTACAGACTGTTTGCTCAGCTACAACATGTAGAACATGAAATAAGAAGATGAAATTAGATGAAATAAACAAATCCATCTTAAAATAACTAAAATTCGAATGAAATTCGCTATGAGATTTGGTCTTGAGGTTCAGGACTGCAAATACTAATTTTTTCTCAGTTAATTATTCAATTATTAATTATCCAACATAATGGTATAACAACAACAACAAACAACAAAATGCCAAGAGCTTATAGGTTTAATCAACAATTAATCAACCAGTTATTAAATGTATAACTGAAACAAAAGAACACTATCTTGTCATTTCAACCCTTCATCTCCTCAAGCCTCCACGAAAGTTAGGTGGAAATGTACAGGACATAAGCTTAAACTCTTTCACTCTGTTGAGATTTATAATGATTGCTGGCATCTAACCTTCTGAGATAACTTGTGTTAATACTGGGAAGCCTTTTGGATGAGAGGTGACGTCCTCAAGAACCTCAAGCAAGTCCAGGTGCCTTCATATAGCACTTTGAAGTATCATTACGCTTGAGTGACAGCCCATAGACAGGCACAGGCAGTTAGCTCTTTGCTAAAGCATCGGCTGGGCTAGGCGGTTACATCCAGAGGCCTCTGGCTACCTCCAGGTTGACAGGGGCTGCAGTGTCCGTGTTTGGGCCTGTTCGGATAGGTTTTTGTGACAGTATGGTTTGTTGTAGTGTAGACTGTACTAACCGATCAAGGAGTCTGTGTTGCAGTTTTTCGGTAAGTAAATTTCTCACTATTTTACCTGGATGTTTGCACTAATTAGCATGTATTAGCATATTTTTGCCGCTGGCTTATGACTTAATTGCCGATTTATGGTCGCTGCTGATACAGATAGAGGACCGGAGCAGCTAATGTTAGGAACGCTGCTGTGTGTGTTCTGTGCTCTCAGAGTCCGTTTATTGTGGGAATACTAGGCTACAATTTTATTTCGCCTCATTTTTCTGTTTAAAAGTCCGACATTGCATGGACAGAGCAGCTCTGGTCAGTAAGCTGCTGCTGTTGTTTGTGTGCTGCTGTAACTGTAAGTGGATAGTGGATGGAGGCAGCAGTGAAAGCCGTAAATATTAAATATTAAACATTTTATATATATTATTACTATCATTATTTTTTATTGTTATCATTAATAACAATGACAATAATGTTTTTAACGTTTTAATATATTTTATCAATATGAAATAATAATGATTGTTTCACAGTTAAATAACAGCCTAAAAATAAATTTCCCCCCACAACTCCACCAAACCCTGCAGCTCCACCTAAAACCTCTCTATCTGAAACAGTCATGTTTAAAACACAGCAGCAACATTATGATCTCTGTTGTATGCTGTGTGCTCGGGTGGACTCGGGACGAGCTAGGTGGGTGGATGGGAGCGTGGTGGTGGATGTAGCTGCCGCTAGCTTGTTAGCTAGTTAGCCTAGCTGATTAGCCTTAGGCTAGCTCGGTTGCTCCAAGCTAAGTGGTCGGGTTCTCGGCTGTCTGACCCCGGCTGACCCGTAGCGTAACCGCCTCTTCGCCAAATATGGAAAGTACACTCCCACTAAAATCCAAGATGGCGCAGCTCAAATGCCCATGGTTTGGTCACAAACCGACTCTCAAACCAATGGGTGATGTCACAGGTGCTACGCCCATGTCTTATACAGTCTATGTGACATGTAATAAAGGCTAATAAATTTGAGAGTGGGTCTGAGGAGAGAAAGAGAGAAAAGAAGAAGTGGTTCTGGAGCAAACTGTACCTCATCACAGTGGAGGAAACGACGATGGTGTGGTGGAGATGTGAAGGTATTGTGTTTTCTGTCAGACACTGTGGTCTGTCCTACAAGACAAAAAAGTTGCTCCTTTCTTTTGACATGTATTATGTGTATGTCTCAAACGGAGTTACCAATGACTTCGTCTCCCTTGTTTTTCAGCTATGTGGAAGAAATCTGAACAGCTGACCCCGGAGTAGAAGTTTCTGTGATAAAAATAAGTCATTACATAAAATGTTGCTGTGTAAACACTGTTCCTCTGTCCATAATGCTAAAGTGGAGGTCTCTGTGGGTTCCTTCTTTTTTTCCCCTCCTGATGTGAACCATTTTCTTTTTAACCTGACCTTGAGGTGCGTGTATAATTTACACCGTAGGTCTAATAATGCGGTCTGTCTCCCCAGTGTCCCCTGTCAGCATGCGTGTACAGAAGGCTGCATCTGAATTAATACCTACTTAAGAATAAATAGCCTTTTCTTTTTCTTTCTTTTTCTCCTTCTTTTTCTGTTATTTTGGGATGATTCTACCTATATATTCAAAAATTCAGCCCTTCCCCATCCTATACACCTAAAAGTACAGCACGTGGGCCTTTACACATGATCAGACATGAGAGAGACATAGTGGAGATGTGTGTGGGAGACATAGTAGAAGGTGTGTGTGTGTGTGAGACAGAGTGGTGGGAGTTACAGAGAATCAGGTCTAGAATAAGCAGAACACAGATGGATATGGGGTGAAGTTATTGTGAAGGTGAGGAGGGGTGAGGCATAGATGGATTCTAAAAACATTGCACAAAAACCTGACACCACATCATCATTAGGTTGTTTGGAAGAATAAATATGTTTTTAGACCAACTGACCCTTTAATCAACATAACTGATCAAAAATATCACTGCAGTTAAGTATCTATTTCATTATTGATAGTGTGACGCTCATTTTCTCTTGATCGATCCCAGTATGAAATGTGTTAACAGTTGTGTGTGTGTGTCTGTGTGTGTGTGTGTGTGTGTGTGTGTGTGTGTGTGTGTGTGTGTGTGTGTGTGTGTGTGTGTCTGTGTGTGTGTGTGTGTGTGTGTGTGTGTGTGTGTGTGTGTGTGTGTGTGTGTGTGTGTGTGTGTGTGTGTGTGTGTGTGTGTGTGTGTGTGTGTGTGTGTGTGTGTGTGTGTGTGTGTGTGTGTGTGTGTGTGTGTGTGTGTCTGTGTGTGTGTGTGTGTGTGTGTGTGTCTGTGTGTGTGTGTGTGTGTGTGTGTGTGTGTGTGTGTGTGTGTGTGTGTGTGTGTGTGTCTGTGTGTGTGTGTGTGTGTGTGTGTGTGTGTGTGTGTGTGTGTGTGTGTGTGTGTGTGTGTGTGTGTGTGTGTGTGTGTGTGTGTGTGTGTGTGTGTGTGTGTGTGTCTGTGTGTGTGTGTGTGTGTGTGTGTGTGTGTGTGTGTGTGTGTGTGTGTGTGTGTGTCTGTGTGTGTGTGTGTGTCTGTGTTTGTCTTTGTCTGTGTGTGTGTGTGTGTGTGTGTGTGTGTGTGTGTGTGTGTGTGTGTGTGTCTGTGTGTGTGTGTGTGTGTGTGTGTGTGTGTGTGTGTGTGTGTGTGTGTGTGTGTGTGTGTGTGTGTGTGTGTGTGTGTGTGTGTGTGTGTGTGTGTGTGTGTGTGTGTCTGTGTGTGTGTGTGTGTGTGTGTGTGTGTGTGTGGGCCAGCACGACAGCCCCTTTGACCTCTTTTTATAGTCTCCCCAGTCTCTAATTACAAAGACAGAGATACATAGAGTTGTTATAGGGAGAGAGAGAGCCAGCCTGCAGTCGTGCTGCCATGGGGATGAGCTTCCTCCCATTGAGGCAGCTCACAGGTGCTCTGACGAGCTCATTTTCTCGCCCAACTGACTGCCGAACAACTGCTATCCATGGAAAACAAAACATGGTATCGCTTAAACAAACTGACCCATCAAAGAGAAGGCTTTGAGGAAGACCTGAATCTATTTTTATATCCCATCATCTAAAATGTGATTTTACAGCAAGTTTTAAAAAGGGGTATTTTCTGCTTTTCTCCAAAAATCCTCCTCTCGATTTACACTGGAGTCAAAGGAGCAGATGAGAGGATTCATGTTGCTTGGGTGCTGCAGACCAAATTTAAAACCGTGAAATCCTACCGAATAGTGAAGTACATTGGGAGAAAGAAGACAAGTGTGGTTACAAAGTGGAGAGAATATCTACTGCTCTAGAGTGAAATTTGTAGGCTGTACGCCGTGGTAAAGAAAAAATTTCAGAGAGTTTTAAAAGCTCTACACTCTAATCCAACCTCCCACTCTAGCCCGGAACATTCCAGCAATACACACTCATTTATGAAAACCTGATTTTTTCTCAAAATCACTTCCATGATCACCATTAAGGGTCACAGTTCAAAAACTACACAACTTTTGAAAAAGTTGAATACACCCCCTTTAATACACAAGACTTGTGTCTACATTTTACAGTTTGAATGGTGTTTCTAGGTGAAAAGTATGCCAGAGCAGTAGATGTTTGAAGGGGGAGAAATTTGCGACTTTTGGAAAATTTCCATTCATTCTCTATGGGAAATTTTTACTTGATTTCTGCGAATAACTGCGGCGTGAATATTCTGGAGAACAAAATACAAAGCACGAGTCGATCGACCCTTGCTAATTCAATTCAATTCAATTCAATTTTATTTATAGCGCCTTCCACAATCAAAATTGTCTCAAAGCGCTTACAGAGACCCAGAGCCTGACCCCAGAGCAAGCACTTAAGGCGACAGTGGCAAGGAAAACCCCTTTAACAGGAAGAACCTTGAGCAGAACCTGGCTCATATGGGGACCTCCTGCTGATGGTTGGGCTGGGTGAAAGGAGGACTCCTCTTCTCACCACACGGTAGGGACCAGGTACATTGACCGCACACGGGCGGAAGCTGCACCAAGCTAGGTGAGTCAGAAAAACAAAGTCTTTATTTACCTTTTGTAGTTTTACACACTAGCAGAAACCACAGACCTGATGTCCTTGATCGGTGATCACCCTGGACCAGCATCACTGTGATCTGACTGTCGCCCCTCCCACCCTCACTCATTGGACTGACAGGTGAGATCCACTGCACAATAATCGACCCACAGGTGTGAGGTCTGGCGCTTACCTGTCTTTTCTGATTGTAAGTGACAAACCAGTTCTTACTTTCGAATCCAACCTCCAATAGTGTGTTGGTTTCGCATATTGAGAACTTCTTCTTTTCTGATCCAGACACTTGACAGTGGGTGGTTTATAGGATCAGTTTGCCTGTCCTACCTGCTCATTGGACACTGTTCTCTGATTGGTCTCTTACAGATGGCGCTAGACCTCCACCATGATGTAGAGTGTCATCAAAGGTTCAATCGTGTCTGGGATTATGTCACAGAGCTGGCGGGGTAAGGGACTGGTTGGAGACGGTTGATCGAGGCGGTAACGTAGAGATTGTGTCACTTCCTGTTTAAGTGCTTCTGTACTGTGGTGTTACGAAGTGTTTGCAGTTATCCTAGCTTATCAATCTAGACATCTCTTTGCTGCGGCTCCTGTGTTCGCTAATCTCTGGAATTCTTGCAATACTGAGTATTGGGTTTTTTAGTTGAACATCTGTTGTGCACTGGCCCCTTGGGATTTTAACACTTTAGGAAGAGAATCTACCATCTTGTCCGCTTAGCCCAGCTGTTAGCAATGGCTTTCTCTCTTCTCTCTCTTGCACGGTGTGTGGAGATGTTTAGTCACTCCTCTGCCTCCTTTAGTTTATAAATGCAGGCGTAATAAATGGTATTTTGTAGCATTGGACTTATAACAGAGGAAGTAGAGGCTCCGCTTCGCACTACAGATAACTCACCCCTGAAAAGCAGCGCCAGCTAGTCAGTCCTCAGCACGCAGTCTGGACCAGCTTCAGCTAGCCGGGTCTCACTTTAGCTCCTGTTAGTTGTTCTCTCCACCAGCTCCCTCGGCAGTTGTGGGGTGCCAGGGCGGCTGGGTGGCAGTCTGAAGTGAACATAGCCTCGAACAACGTCTGCGGTTCACCAGCAACCGCTTCACGCTTTCAAAATATTTTCCTAATCAGCTGATACACACCTCATTTAGAGGAAAAACTTTGCTTATTAAGTAGCCTTACGCCAAATGAAGTGAAGAAACTCCAGTTATTCATAAGCAAAAATGCATTCCTGGGGACAGAGCGTGTTATCGCTTGAATCGTATTTCTAAACTGGTTGGCTAAGAATAAACGCACATTTGGCAAGATTGTTATTCACGCCGGCGTGACGGAACACCCGACATACCAATCGGAGGTCACTAAAATTATGTGGAATCGGGTGTGTAACTATGCTAAAACAGTGTCGACTCTCGTAGTTTCTCTGATTCCTGCTCCGGGATTGGACTAGTGATGACATGTTTAGCCGCATGTCATTCCGTCACTATTGTCTAGGTGGAAGTCCAGCAAACGACGTGGCCTTTCATAGACAACTGGAAAAGGCAAGAGGTGTTATCTATAAAAGTCCTAAAAAAAATAAAACACCACAATTAGATGTGGGGCTATTAAACATTAGACCCCTTTCGTCTAAATCTCTGTTAGTAAATTACTTGATAATGGATCAGCAGATTGATTTATTCTGTCTTTTCTGAGACCTGGCTGCAGGAGGAAGAATATGTCAGTTCAACTGAGCCCCAAACTCGCTAGTCATATTAATTATCATACATTCCTCAAGGCACAGGTCGAGGAGGAGGAGGCAGAAATCTACCACTCAAGTTTATTAATTAATCCCAGACCCAAGCCTAGTTAGCTTCAGCACATTTGAAAGCCTTTATTCTCAGCCTCTCACATCCAAACTGGAAGACAGAAAACCAGTCCTATTTGCTGTAGGTATCGTCCACCTGCTGCTCACTCAGAGCTCCATTCAAATTCACTGAATTTTATCTGATTAATTAAAGACATGCAGCATAATACAGACAATGTGGGTCAGTATTACAGCTCCGGAGCCAGAGGTACCTGCAAGGTACAGAGAAAGAAAGAGACCAGAGAGAAACAAACACAGGACTACGGGACAGAGAGGACACAGAGTTAAATACATGTAATAGCAGGCTAATAGATTTGAGGGAAAGGGGTCTGAGGGAGAAAGAGAAAGAAGAAGAAGTGCACAGTAAATCATGGAATGTCCCCAGCAGCCTAGGCCTTTAGCTTTACTTACACCATTCGGCTGCAAAGAACTGGATCTGTTCAACAATGATGAAGGTGATTAAAATAAAATAAATTTGTGACTTCCTCCCACAGGTTTAAGTCCCTCTGATGCCTCCGGCTCAGCTTCCATTGTGGGTTAGGCCTTATGTGCAGCTCTTATGATGGCTTTGGAAATGTTCAATTCAATTCAATTCAATTTTATTTATATAGCGCCCACAATCAAAATTGTCTCAAAGCGCTTACAGAGACCCAGAGCCTGACCCCAGAGCAAGCACTTAAGGCTTACAGTGGCAAGGAAAACTCCCTTTAACAGGAAGAAACCTTGGAGCAGAACCTGGCTCAGATGGGGACCCTCCTGCCGATGGCCGGGCTGGGTGAAAGGAGGAAAGTGAAAGCAGTTCTTATTGAATCCAACAACCTCCAACAGTCAGTCTGTTGGAGCCCCGCATTTTGAGAACTTCTTCATTCTGATCCAGACGCTTGACAGTGGGTGGTTTTATATAGGATCTGTCCCACCTGCTCATTGACACTGCTCTCTGATTGTGGCTGATTGGGAGACTCACCCATCCCTCCACCTCCACTCCTCCTGCCGCCTCTGTTGTCACTACTTTGATTGGAGGTTTGACACTCCACCTCAGCCAGCATATTATCACATGCAGTCAGGTCACCTGAACAACAGCCAGACAGGTGCTAACAAACAGGGACAGGTGAGATACTAAATATAGGTTAGAAATACAAAACACAATCTCTTCAGATAAATCCAATGCTGAAGATTTGCTCTGTGATGGTTTAGTGAATGGCTATTCTGACACCTGATGGACAGATGACAGATGATGCA
The DNA here is from genome assembly GCA_016801885.1 of Toxotes chatareus. Classification (NCBI taxonomy): domain Eukaryota; kingdom Metazoa; phylum Chordata; class Actinopteri; family Toxotidae; genus Toxotes; species Toxotes chatareus. The sequence continues at coordinate 37,004 of JAFBJY010000167.1, read as the reverse complement.
CTTTGTCTAATTGCATGTATGTGTGCATGTTTGTATCTGCAGTATCAAAATGTGCAGTGGTGAGACTTCATCTCGAGCACGGGAAACCTAAGGTTCCTGTTGGTATGATGTAAGTAATACACACATTAATGCAAACAAACTCCTTGAGTGTACACAGCACAAACCTTGTATTTATCTTCAAACTGTTTCTCTGTTGTCTGATGTATGTTTCTGATGTTATTTATGAAGGAATGGAGAGGTGGTGTACATGTTTGCCACAGATGGATGTGTTTCCTGCTTTTATGCCCCTCCACCGAAAACACCCCCACGCCAAAGTAAGTCAGCCTGACTGGCTCATGTTCTGTGGCAGTGGTCACCAACTGGAAGCCATCAATAAAGCCTAGACCTATAATCAAATCATAGTCACTTTGATTTCATTTCTTGCAGCTAACAAGATCCCAGCTGACTTTGTTGCTTGTTTGTAAAATACTTCTTTCCCTCACAGTTGTACACAGTGGTAATACATGCTCTTATTCTGTTCTTTGTTTCTTTTCTGTATTTCCAGAGAAAGAGAGGTGTGAGAGCCAGGAGAAACACAATCAGCCCCACACTTCAAGAAGCCGCCTCAATGCCTTCATGTTGTTCATAGAAGGAACAGCAGCAAACGTTGTGGCTGCAACTGAACATCAAGGACCAGTGCCACAGTAAACACTGTCCTTGGACAGAGGGTAAGTGTCCTCACTCTGTCTGTTTGAAACACTGTGTCACACAAACTTTATGACAATTTAGTGAAGATTTTCTGTAGTCATACACTGATCAGTGTCTGAGGCAACACTCTAAACCATAAAGCTTCACATCTCTGGCAGTAATTTTTTGTTCTTTTCTTGAAAGAAATGATTGGAATATGTTTTAATGTTTGTGTTTGTGGACTAGTCGGCCTGTCGCTGCATGTGGGGAAAGTGTGTCAAGTGTGTGCACTGACAGTGTGTTGTTGTGTGTCCACAGGGAACTCTTTTTGTCTAAGGAGTGAGCAGGTACCAATTATCATGTAGAGGCTGAAAAGGAGAGGAGGCTCCATGCTCAGTAATTCCCTGAGTGGGTCCTCCAGGGACAATTATGTATGTACACTATGCTCAGATATTAAGCTCACCATGTTTGCATCATTACAGTAGATGAAACGAATTAATAATCCTGGAAAGAGTTTTATCAGCTGATATCAGGTGGAAAGTCAAGTGTGTTTGTTTAGGGGCAGAATAGGGGCAGAAAGAGGAAGAGGCAGAGGAGCAGGGCACCAACCAGGGCTGAAGGTACGGCAATATTAAGTTATGATGACCACAGATTATAGAAACATTTACCAAATGACTCCAAACCCCACACACACACACACACTCACAAAGGTGAAACAGCTGTGTCATCATGGCTGTTAAATATTACTCAGTACAAGTTTAAGAAGCAGTATCCAGTTTTTGAAAGAATTTTAGAAAGTCTCTGAACAGTGTTTTTGTTTGTTTAGCATCTGCATCTAAACAGCCTGGAGGTCACACAGCCAGCCAAGAAGCTTTGTGGCACCAGAGCAGATGGAGCCTAAGTTGTCCCTCTCTACACCACCTGCTGCCCTCCTTCAGACCTCTGAACTGAAGGTACCCAAGTGATTCTTCTTCCTGCTCTCTCTCTGTCACTTTACCCCCCTCCACCACTTCCCACTACTTACCCCCCCACTTACACCCACACCTCCTTTTCTCTCCCCCCCACTACTTCACCCCACCCCCACCCACTAATACTTACCCACATCCCCCAACCAACTACTTCTACTCCCCACCACCCCACCCACTACTTACCCCCACCCCTCTCTTTTCTCCCTCTCACTTCCCCCTTTCCCTACCCCCCTTCTCCCCTTCCCCTTTCACTTCTTCTTTAAAATGTCTGTAACTGTGTGCATAAATGTATATCTGCACACACCTGTGTATATATGTATATGTAAAGATCAATAAATCAATGAGAAATCACAACCCTTTGCCTTGCTCCTCACTTGTAATGGAGTATTTTACATTGTGGTATTTAGCCTTCTTTTACTGAAGTGAAAGATCTGGAGTAAGCTTCCTCCATTACTGATTAACACCCCAGTCAATGGAGAACAAGTCCAATTTATTTCAGTTTTTAATTTTTAAATAAATAATTAAATAACGGACGTTGCTTAAGCTCAGCCTGAGTTCGGAGAAGAAGCCAGAGACTATAAACTGCTGGCAGCTCGGGCCTCCAGTGCGCCTCCAACCGCTCTCTCCACGGATCTCAAAATCTCAAGTCTCACTCATTTCTTTACATTTTAAAGTTGGTTAATTCCAGTACAAGTTAAAACAACTACAGACTGTTTGCTCAGCTACAACATGAACATGAAATAAGAAGATGAAATAGATGAAATAAACAAATCCATCTTTAAAATAACTAAAATTCAATGAAATTCACTGCCAGAGATTTGGTCTTGAGGTTCAGGACTGCAAATACTAATAATTTTCTCAGTTAATTATTCAATTCATTAATTATTAAGTGGTTATTTAATTCATCAATTCATTTCATTCTTTCAGACACCTTTCTGGTGATATTGATGTTTAATATAATTCTTAATCATGACACTGAAAACACTAATTCACCAAAGCATCCTGTTAGATTCATTATGAGGTTTATGGTAAATTTGGAAAAACCTGGTGAATAGTTAATAGAAAATGCACTCAGTGCCGTTACCTTACAGTAGGTTTATTTGAAATTCAACATAACAGAAAACTGTGATCACAAATTAATAAGGCATAAATAATAATAACTAGCTAATGTACATGAACTGTACTACACTGACAGTCTGAAGTCTCCATCAAATGAAAAACATACAAGAACAAGTAAAATCAACTATTTAACCTAACTTCTCTGACCTCTGTCAGATCTTCAGTACACAGTCTGTCTTCCTAAAACATACTTCTGCAGTGGTTACAGCAGCACACATCTATTACAGGACTCACATTTGGCTCCTGTAACATACACTTCTGCTTGACCAATTCCAGATATCAATTTGGGAAATACTTTCACTTGTGAAGGTGTCGACTGTGCTAAAGCTGAATCAACACTTAATTGCATAATAGTATTTTTTAAATCCTGTTTACTACCACTGCCTCTAACAACAGCAGAGATGAAGTCCAAGGTGTAAAACTGAGTGTGAATACTAAGGACAGAGAACAATAAACTTCTAAAAAGCTGGCCTGTCCATTCATCAGAGGAAGCTGAACTGGATCTGGTTTTTCTGGCATCCATCCATTCAGTCTCCCTTCTCCATAGTCAGATGAATGCCGATTTATGGTCGCTGCTGATACAGATAGAGGACCGGAGCGGATAATGTTAGGAACGCTGCTGCGTGTGTGTTCCTGTGCTCTCAGAGTCCGTTTATTGTGGGAATACTAGGCTACAATTTTATTTCGTCTCATTTTTCTGTTTAAAAAGTCCGACATTGCATGGACAGAGCAGCTCTGTCAGTAAGCGGTTGCTGTTGTTTGTGTGTGCTGTAACTGTAAGTGGATAGTGGTGGAGGCAGCGGTGAAAGCCGTAAATATTAAATATTAAATATTTTAATATATTATTATTATTATTATTTTATTGTTATCATTCATTAATAACAATAACAATAATAATAATGTTTTTAACGTTTTAATATATTTTATCAATATGAAATAATAATGATTGTTTCACAGTTAAATAACAGGCTAGAAATAAATTTCCCCACAACTCCACCAAACCCTGCAGCTCCATCTAAAACCTCTCTATCTGAAACAGTCATGTTTAAAACACAGCAGCAACATTATGATCTTCTTGTGTCACCATCAGGCTAAACGTTTAGTTTTTTGGCTTCATTACTGGAAGTCATTTTCACTTTGCTATTGTCAAAATCCCTCTATTTCACCCACAAGCCAGTAACTTTCTATTGCTATTACACCTATGCAGGTTTGACAGGAACCCCTCTGTTTGCATACGAAGTTGTAATTTCCTTTATATCAGCTGTAACATTACACAAATGCATCCATCTGTAAATGAACTTCGTTAACATATTCCTATGCCAGGCCAGTGAGGGTCTGGATTTTGCAGACACCACAGGTCGGGGTGTCAGTTATCGGCCTTCCTTCCTTCCAAAGTTGGACCCTCGAGTCATCCTGAAGATGCAGTTCTTGGATGTGTCTTCTTCTGTGTGTGTGTGTGTGTGTGTGTGTGTGTGTGGACAGTACCTGTCTGGGCAGGAGTGGTACAGACAGCAGGCTTTCATGGCTGTGAACCAGGCCATCGGCAGAGTCATTTTCCTTAAGGAGGACTATGGAGCCATCTTCCTGTGTGATCAGAGGTCAGACTTCTCAGACACTGCACATTTATTTATGAGGATCATAAACATACATCCATGTATATCCATGGATATGCTATTAATTTTCTAACAGTTTCAGCTCCTCTCATATGACACCTGACACATTGCTTTTTTTTTTTTTCAGGCAGCTCTGCTCTTTTGTTTTTACTCTTTGCTAATGTTTTTTGAATGAACCAGGCTCTCAAAACGAGCAGTTTTACAGACATTAATTATGCAAACAATGAAATCTCATGAGAAAGCACCTCCTCATTAACAGGTGGCTTTCATCAGGCTGTAAGGAGCCATTTATTTGTATAGTTAAGAGAGTTTGAAGAGAGAGGTTAGGGTAAGAATATGAAAATGCACTGCCATCCTAGCATGGCTTTCATTCTCATGTTTACCCTGCAGTCCAAATTGTCAGTGCTGGAATAATAAAGTAATAATAATAATGAAGTTGCACAAAGTCTTGAAAACAAGTCGCAAGCAGAAAAAAAAAAGTTGTCATAGGCAACAAAACTCTGTTAATGTTGCTACTGTGTTATTAAAAGATGTATTAGCCATTAAAAGCCCCTAAAACTATAGTAGGACTCGTTTGTGGATGCTGTTATTATATTTTTCATCTAGCAACCAGCAATCATGAAAATGCATGAAATAAGTTTTAACTTTAAACTTTTAACTAAAGTGAACTAATAATTTAGTCTTGTGACAAGTAACCTGAACTTAAAGTGTAAAATCTGTGGAGTAATTAAACAAACTTTTTAGCTTTACTAACATCATTCAGAAAGAAACCGATCTGTTCAACAATGATGAAGGTGAATTAAAATAAAATAACGTGTGACTTCTCCCACAGGTTTAAGTCCTCTGATGCCGGGCTCAGCTTCCATTGTGGGTTAGGCCTTTGTAATGCGGCCTTATGATGGCTTTTGGAAATGTGGTCTGTGATGTCTCTCAGTTCTTCAGGGTTGCCAAATAAAATGGTGGAATCCCAGCACGCTTTTGTTCTACAAAAAAGGATTAACAGTTGGGTATTTATATAGTACACCCATCAACTGTCTAATCTCTCTGCACACTAATACTTGTCCCCAGTTGGTCCAAGCTGGTGTCCCCAAGTCTCCTTGAGGGCTAGGCAGCATAAGTCTTAGGACAGTGTCTCAGGATGACTCAAACCCAATTGGAGTCACATGTATTTCATATTTTCAGTGTTGTATAGCAGAATAAATGTCTCTAATGAATGAGGATGTCTCTCATAGGAGGGCTCTGTCTTTCAGAGAAGGAATAACAGCAATCATAACAAATATGAAAAACAGTGCTCATCAGAGCATCGGGGGTCAGATTTATTTTAAATGAATTTGACACAGTCTGTACCAGCCTTTATTTCTGGGACAGGAGTCACTTGCACTCAGCCTTAGTGTGGGAGACAGAAATTGGAGGAAGATTCAAAAGTGAGGCAGAGCCCAGTGCAGTCTAGAGGTGATTTCATGAGTCACCAGTTTAGAGGAGTGGCCTCCCAGGGCTTCTTTTCAGCAGCGTGTTTATTTCTCTCTCTCAACGTGTCCTCGTGTTTTACACTGCTGAGAGAGGTCTACAGACTGACCATTAATTGCCTGTACAGTACTGACTGTGTGTGTTTGGATGTAACAGAGGCCTGTGGTAGAAAGAAGACTCCCAGAGAGCTGGGCAGTTCACAGATACTCAGCCCTGGCTTCACTTCCTGCCACCCAAAGCTCCCACACCCAGAAGGCAAGGTGGGTGCCCACCTCCCAGCCTAAGAGGAGGAGGCTCAGTATAATATATACTCTTCCAAACCTGAAACAGTCTACAGAGGAGAAGTTAATCCAATGTGTTTTAAGCCTTTGGTCTTTGTGATCGATGAACAACTGGCCGGGATGCCCAGGATCTTCTTTCAGTATGAGTGTGGGGCAGAAGAGTTGAGGAACCAGCCAACCGGGTTGAGGCTCGGGAGCAATCAACCATCACAGTGGAGGAAACGTTAGGGTGTGGGGGGAGAGGAGAAGGTATTGTGTTTTCTGTCAGACACTGTGGTCTGTCCACAAGAAAAAGCTGTTTTTTTTTTTTGAATGTATTAGTGTATGTTCAAACGGAGTCCCAATGATTGCCCCTTGTTTTCAGTATGTGGAAGAAATCTGAATATGCCCCCAGAGCAAAGCTTTGGTGATAAAATAAGTCATTACCATAATTTTGGTAAAACACTGTTCTGTCCATAGCTAAAGTGGAGGTCTCTGGTGGGTTCTCTTCTTTTTCCCTCCGAGGGAACATTTTCTTAACCTGACTTGAGGTAATAATTTCATCGTAGGTTTTAATGTTGTCTTATGTCCTCAAAGATAAATAAACTGCATCTGAATTAATTTAATATTAAGAATAACAGCTCTTCTTTCTTTTCTTTCTTTCTTTCGTTATTTTTGGATGATTCTACCATATTAAAATTTGCCTTCCCATCCTATACCTAAAAGTACAGATTCAATTCAATTCAATTCAATTTTATTTATATAGCCTTCCACAATCAAAATTGTCTCAAAGCGCTTACAGAGACCCAGAGCCTGACCCCAGAGCAAGCACTTAACATGACAGTGGCAAGGAAAACTCCCTTTAACAGGAAGAAACCTTGAGCAGAACCTGGCTCAGATGGGGACCTCCTGCCGATGGCCGGGCTGGGGTGAAAGGAGGGGTTTAATAGGATCAGTTTGCCTGATTCTGTAAAAAGGAACCTGAATAGATTCCCGAGCCACCTTCAACTGCCCCTCTCGATGTGGAGGAGCAGCGCTGTACTCCAAGCTCCCCCCCGGATGACCGAAGCCTCCCCCCTATTCTAAGGGAGCACCCAGCCACCCTGCATGGAAACTGATTTCGCCCCCTTATCCAGATTTTGTCCTTTCAGTCATGACCAAAGGAGTCTAAGGGATGAAAAATAAGGTTTACTGAATCCAGTCTCCAACAGTCTTTTGGGGCCACATGTTAGAAGTTCTTCTTTCTGATCCAGACACTTGACTATGGGTTTAAAAGGATCGTCCCACCTTATTGACACTGCTCTGATTGGCTTTACAGATGGCGCCAGACCTCCACCATGATGGGGAGTGTCCAAAGGTTCAATCGGTGTCTGGGATGATGTCACAGAGCTGGCGGGGTTAGACTTGCGGAGACGTCCACGTAGTGGTAACGTATTTCACTTCCTGTTTGTTGCTTCGCACTGTGGGCACAGTGTTTCCAGTTATCCAGCTTATCAATCAATTAACTTTGTCGTTCTTGTTCGTTAATCTCTGAATTCTTGACACGTATAATTGCTTTAGTGAAATCTGTTGAAGGCCCTTGGGATTTTACACTAGAATATAATCACTTATCTCTGGGCGCTTAGCTTTGCTGCATGGCTTTCTCTCCTTTCCGCTGTCTCCCCCTTCTTATGGGGTGGGTGTTTAGTCACCCTGCCTCCTTTTAAACGATAATGTGTGTAAAATGTAGTATTTTTAGCATTGGATGCGAGGCTGAGGGAAGTAGAGGCTCGGCTCCACTTAAAATAACCACCCGTAGCAGCGCTTAGCTAGTCAGTCCGCAGTACTTTGGTCTGGACCAGCTCAGCCAGCCGCCCCACTTTCGCCTCCTGTTAGTTGTTCCCCAGCTCCCCGGGAAAACAGGGTGGGAAGCAGGGCGGTTTGGGGGGCAGTCTGAAGGAAACATAGCCTGAAAAAAACGGTCGTGGTTCACCAGGGAACCGCTTATCGCTTTCAAACAATTTTCCCCAATCAGACACACCCGCTGAGGAAAAACTTGCTTATTGGTAGCTCTATTTAGCAAATGGAAGTAGAAACCATACCATAGTTAAATGCATTCCTGGGGACAGAGCGGCGACGTTTAATCGTATAAACTGCTGGCTAAGGATAAACGTAATTTGGAAGATTGTTATTCACATCGGCGGGAATTACAACCGACACCCAATCGAGGTCACAAAATTAATGGGAATCTGTAATTTGCCAAAAAAGTGTCGGGCTGAGTTTTTCTGGGCTCCCGCCCGATTTAATCAGTGACACATGTTTAGCCGATGTCATCATTCCGCATATGCTCCAGGTGGTGTCCAGCAAACACGTGGGGCCCTTTATAGACAACTGAAAGGGGAAGAGGGGGTTATTTATAAAACACCTCAATTAGATGTGGGCTATTAAACATTAGATCTTTTGTCTAAATTCGTCAGTAAATTCATTTGATAACAGTAGATTGATTATTCGTCTTACTGAGACTCAGTCATTGCAGGAGGAAGAATATGGCGTCCAATCTGAGTCAACCCCTGCAAGTTGCATTAATTATCACGTTCCTCAAGGCACAGGGCCAGGAGGAGTGGCAGCAACCTACCACTCAAGTTTATTAATTAATCTGGAGATCTGGGTGCCTGGAGAGTAGCACATTTGAAAGTTTTATCTCAGCCTCTCATCCAAACTAAGACACAGGAAAAACAGTCCTATTTTATGTGGTGTATCATCCTGCTGCTTACTCCAGAGTTTTGTCTGAATTCACTGAATTTTATCTGATTTAGTGCTTAGTACGGATAAAGAATTATATAGTGGGTGACTTTAATATTCATGTAGATACCCACAATGACTTTCAAGACTGCATTCTATCTAGTATTTACACTGCTCGCAAATCTTAACAAACCAACTCACCAGCTCAACCCACACTTTAATCTTGTAAAGCACCTTGGCGGCGCAGAAGCTAACATTTGACAGTTTTCCCATTCTAAGCTCTAGTCTACATCATTGTTCTATTCAACAGTATTCTACTTCAGTATCCTGTTCTTCATTCTGTTCTACAGATTCTCTTTTTCAGAAAGGCTTTCCCCTTTAATCATGTCAGATTGGACAGATGTCACATTGTTTTGGAATCTGTCTTAGATGGAGTTTAAAGTTCTGCTGTGAAAAGTCATCATGGCACCATTCAGCTCATCTTTTGCTGAGCTTTAGTCCAGATGTTTTTTCAAAAGAAATGTCCAAGTCTCATAAACCAACTGTATCTGATGTGTTGGCTTTATTTTATTACATCAGGGTTTTTCCCTTTCATCTCATGTAATGTCCTGATGGGACTCGCCTTGGAGAACTGTAATGTTTAACTTTTTCATATTAAAACAGTTTAACTCTTACAATGACAATGATGATTCATTTAAAGCTGCTGATCTTTCCTTCTGGGCAGGTTTGTTCTTGAAAACATGGCATTTAGGCAAAACTGTTTGGGAAGGTCAAAATTATATATTTTACTTATGGAAATATTTTATTCTTCATTATTTCTGTCATCATCCTTAAAGAATGTCTTTCTCCTAGCTCTGCTGAAAGCTAGGATGCTGGAGAGCGCCTCTGCACCTGCATCACTGTGTGTGGCATGGCAGCTGTTTTGTTTCTGAGAGGAAGGCTCTGCAGAGGGTGGTAAGGCTGCACAGAGGACTGGGGAACAGCCTCCACCACCCAGACCACTATTGCAAGATGCAGGGGGGACCTCCCATCATGAACAACTCCACTCAGCATCCGTGCAGGACCACTAGGTTTGGAACGTTTTTTCCCTAGCTGTAAAACGCGAACTCTAGCCCCTCCTGTAGATACCCCCCTCCTCCCTCCTCCCCACCACACACACTGATTCTGAATTAATAAAACACCACTATGTGCATACTTGGCCATCATAGGGTAACATGTTCATAATAAGTAGGTGTTATATAATCACCTCTGTATATCAGTATTGCCTTGCTTGCACATGCATGTTTATAAGACCGGTTTTTATTTTTTATTTTTATTTAATTGTTTATATGTTTATATTTTGCCTGTTGTCTATATTTTATTGCCCTTATGTTTATATTTATATCTTTGGCTCTTTACATCTTGGGTTTTTTGATTTTGGTTTAAAACTGGGACCTGAGCACTACTTGTGCCATAACATGTAAATGTACTGTACAGACAATAAAAGTTCTTGATCTCGATCCTTTCATTGTTCTTCCTCAGCCAACTCTGAGCTGTGGTTCCCTATGAGTCTCAGTGTTTTTTCCTCCTTCCTTTAATGAAAAAAACCCTGGAATTCTTGGAGAGAAGTGGAAATGTGGCCTTGTAAAAAAAATATATTGCTTGGACAAGTTGTATTTTGTTGATTTATGTATTAGAGATGTTCAACACTTAAATTGAATGTTGAAACATCGTTACAGTGTGTAAGTTCTCTCATTAGGCTAATGGACGGTAGATCGATTGAAGCATAAAGCCAATGTTTGAGGAACAAAAGGAAAGCACTTCACTGAGGAGTGTGGTTTAATTAAATATCTGTCATGGCTAAAACCACCCTTTTGACAACGCCCCGGTTTCCAGACCTTTACAGGTTTCTCAGATTTCATGAGCTGGACATGGGTTTAGTTTAACAATATCTGATCTCTTTGTCTGTTCTAGGTCATGAACGGATTCTAAACAAAGTCAACCCATCCAGCATCCAAAGGGGATCCTTCTTTGCTGTGTGTCGGGGAAGGGGGAGTTGTTATGGTTTCCCTGGGGTCGAGAAATGCTTCAAATATGCTCTTTACCTTGGCACCTATCTTTTATATCCAAAAAGACAAATTCCTGCTGAGCAATGCAACGTCCCATTTTCTCCACTGTGGGAAAATAATTTCCCGCTTTCATCACAGGAACTTAATATCTTTCTCTTTCTTTTCTCTTTGTTCAATTCAATTCAATTCAATTTATTTATATAGCGCCTTCCACAATCAAAATTGTCTCAAAGCGCTTTTACAGAGACCCAGAGCCTGACCCCAGAGCAAGCACTTAAGGCTTACAGTGGCAAGGAAAACCCCTTTAACAGGAAGAAACCTTGAGCAGAACCTGGCTCAGATGGGGACCCTCCTGCCGATGGCCGGGCTGGGTGAAAGGAGGAAAAGGAGGAAGATAGGACAGCTAGGAATGGAGGAGAGGGGAGAAAGACATGCAGCATAATACAGACAATGTGGGTCAGTATTTACATTACAGTTAGTGAACAGTTATTGGATAATGTGCTCAGCAGATTAGAATTATGAAACAGAGCACGGAGGCAAAAAGCTGTCATGACTGGTAATTATTTACATTACAGTTTGCAAAGAATATTAATCAAATATTTATCTGTAGCAGAACGGAACATTAAACATGTTAGAAATAGATCATTGTAAACACAAACAGCAGCAGGTGGGTGGAGCCAGGACCATAGGACATGCAGCTCCGGAGCCAGAGGTACCTGCAGTAAGGTACAGAGAAAGAGAGACCAGAGAGAAACAAACACAGGACTACGGGACAGAGAGGACACAGAGTTAATGACATGTAATAAAGGCTAATAGATTTGAGAGTGGGTCTGAGGAGGAGAGAAAGAGAAGAAGAAGATTTGCCTTGGTTTTTCTAGTGGAGAAATCGAACTGACCCCAGGAGAAGCTTCTTGATAAAATAAGCTTACGAAATTTTCATTTAAACACTGTTCTTTGTCCATATGCTAAAGTGATGATTCTCTATTCCTTTCCTCCATAGGGAAAAGTGTTTCTTTCAACATAGTTTGAGGTGCATAGAATTGACACTGTTTATCGTGTCTGTCTCAGTGTCTGTCAAAGCAGGTGCACAAAGGGCATCTGATTAATACCTTGTTAGAAAGCTCTCGTCCGTGTTTGACAGTCATTATCTAAAATTTAGCCTTCCCATCTTTATACCTAAAAGACAGGCTTCGGGCCTTTACACATGATCAACTAGGACATTCATGAGCGGCTATTTCATCTCCCGCTGGTGGGGCTGTCACGCACCAAACCTTGTGTTCATCCCATCTTCCCTCACCCAGTTTGTTGCAGGCCTGAGCACGGTGCCTTTCCCTTTCCTCATAAACCACACTTGAATATGGAGGTGTTGATATATTTTGTTAAAAAATTTTTATCTAGTGTTTTAAAATGCATATATACACGAATCAAGCTCTCAACTTCATGACAGTGTTATGTATGATATGGATTAAGTGCTAAAGTCAATGGGCAGTAAAGACAGGAGGGATTTCCAGTTTGAAGCACAGCAGTAAAGGGCAGAGTGCCCAAGAAGCTCAAGGGAAATAGAAACCTGGGTAATGAGCATTAGGGGGGAAGAAAGGGGAGGCATAAACAGGAGAGTTTGTGGAGACATAAGGGGATGTTGTGGGACATAGTAGAGTGTTTGTGCCTGTGTGAGACAGACGTGATAGTGAGAATCAGGTCTAGATAAGTTACCCGATTATATGCCTATTTAAGATACCAGTCCTTAAAGCACCACAGCATGCAAAACAGAAGTGAATCATTTAAGCAGAACGACACTCATCATAGGGACGGGAAGAAGTTGCGGCTACCACAGTGTGCAAATGTAATACACTGCAATGGATTCATCTCAGTGACACATTGTAGTAATTTACAGATGGTCAAATAAAAGGGGAGAGCGCAGTTCAATTTATTCTTCATGCACAAACCTGACAGTCACATTACATCCTGAGAAGTGTGTTGAATGAGAAACGTCTTGCAATGGAGCTTTCCAACTATGACAAATATCACTCCAGTTATGATATTTCATTTTATAAGTGGCCCATTTATCTTGACTCCCGTTACTGAATGAAGACAGTGCAAACGGTAAAACTCCAGTTTCCGTTACCGGGCCAAATGAATGGCAGATCTAACTTAAATCCGCAAATCAAAAGGCTAAACTAGCCAAACTCAGTGTTGCAATGAATTCTCGTGCTGACTAATTAAAGACTCACCTACAGTAAAATTACATTTAATTCAGTGAGTCAGGAACAAGTCATATCTTGTAGCTTAATTATCCTTCACATTTTCATCCATTACGGCTTCCACAATCAATTGCCAAATGTCCTTTCTTTGGATCCCCAGAGCTGCGACCCCCCGAGCAGCACTTAAGTCATTGGGGGACAGCTCCGTAAATTTATGGGAGAACCTTGTGCAGAACCTGCTCGATGGGCCTCCTGCCCATGGGGAGCTTGCTATTTACAACCATTCTTTCCATTAATTTCCCTATGGAGCCGGTCTCGGAAGTTAATTACGGGCCGATTCTCCTTCTCTGACGACTGGCCAGCTCTTACCGAACCTGACTCCATGCAGCCGGGCAGTGTCAACAGCTTGTGCTCTAGGCTTCTTGAGCCTTCCATTTCCCGAGGCCGAACCCGTGGACAGATCCTGCACTAAATGCCACCTCACTGGCTCCATCTGGATTCCATGAGCAGGCTGTTAACTCCGCTTTCCGGGTGAAGCACGAATTGAAACCATCTAGGAACCAGCCCCAAAGGCGAGGTCTATTTCTACTGCATGTAGACCTTGCCAGTTAGTTAAAAGGAACAACTGCCCGCCGGTGAAATTAGAGATGCGTAACTAAACCGTGCTTAGTTCCCGACGGGATTCGTATGACCGCAGTTATCGCTGAGTGTCTACAACAGTGGCCCTTTTTAACATGAACAGTTTATTATTCCGTTTCTAGTTACCTCACATAAACCTTTGCCTGATGTCCTGCGTGAAAAACCAGCTATTATAGTACTGACTGTGCCGGCCTAGCAACCTTAGATCATTGACGTAACAGGTAAATCTCTTCGCAACACCGGCCTGCATGGTATGTTTTCCCCCTTCTTTGCGAAGTATGTAGTAAAATACTTTCTTGCAATTAACATAGCCAGGCTTGACCGTATGGGAGAACTCTTCAATTGTCTATCCAGAACTTGAGCGTCGGGTTTAAGACTCTTGCCTGACCTGTCATGACACTGCTTCTACAGTTTACATGTGGCTTGCAACTTCACGATTTTAACGTGTAACATCAAATGGTCATTTAATTTTGGATGACACAGAGCTGCGATTCAGTAATCTGTAACGTTTGATTATCGTAAGCACGTCATTATTTCATGCTTCTACAACCTACCCAAACTGCATTTAAATTTTTTCCCAGCTTACATCTTATGAATTTGTACTCGTGAATCATTCAATCAGTCACTGAATTTACTTGAACTTTGTATTTTGAATTCATTGAAATCGTTGTGATGGGGATTGGATTTAATTCATGGATATCAATCACTTATCTCTGTGACTGCTTAGCATTAACAAAATCAGTTTTCATAATTATTAACCTTACTTGATGTGAATGTTTCTTACTCTCTTTGTCTACATTTTTATAAAATATAAAAAATGTGGGTTTTTTAGTTATTGACTGCTGGGGAAGAGTATGTCGCAACGCTCTTCAGAGTATCATCCTCAAAAGTGCGGAGTAGCGTCTGATTGGTTATCCAGCTTTCAAAGCCTCTCTAAAGCCCTGTTATGTTATCCTCAGTGCCTCCAGAAGGGGACAGGCTGGTGGGATCAATCTGAGGATCAGCCTTGCAACAACGTGATCCTTGTGATACCCCTCAGGTTTAAACACTATTACTAATCAGGTAACACCGTATGGGAACTGGCATCTATTGCGTCATTGTATAAATTATTTAAATCTCTCTTATCAACATGGCAAGTTAACTGCTCCTTGACTAAGCTGGAGTGAATCATTTAAAATTTTCCTAAGGTACCCTTATGTCTTAAGTATTTTATTTATCGCTAATCTACAATCTACTGCCAATCGAGGTCATAATTATGTAATCTTTAATTGACAAAGTGGTCAGTTCTCCTGGAATCTCCTGATGGCAGTTAAATTTGCTGCTTAATCCTCTCTGCTGTTCGCCACAAAGCTCTCATGACACTGGTATTGAGTTATTTCTAATTAAAATCAAATCAATTAATGGCTTCATTAGATCTTTGTTCAATCGTTTATCATTGTAATGGATCACAATGTTATTATCTAATGAGACCTGGTATTGGTGAAATCTGTCTCTGAGCAACCTTAGTCATATTAGATCCATTCCTTAGGAACTAGAGAGTCAATTACCACAGTTATTGTAATCATATCTGTAAGTTCTTAGACATTGAAGCCTTATCTAGTCTCCTCACATCCTAACAGAGGACTATCCTATTTGCTGTGTTATCAAGCTGCATTTCTGAGAGTTTGTTGTTCATGAATTTTTCTTGTTTATGTTAAGGTAAGCAATTAGGACTTAAAATTCAGAAGTCACAATGTTAGACTGATCTATTCATTTAGACTTACTGAAAATCTTACAATCAACTCACCTTTAATCTAATGACTTCTATATGGTTTAAAATATTTCAAACTTTTCACAATAGCCTTCCACATTTCCTTAACCATTCTATTCTGATCCTGTTTGAGTTTGTTCAGATAAGTTCACACTTTTACATGCCATTATTACAATGACATGTTCATCTGTCGGGTGGATTAGTCATGTGAATATGGACATGCCAATACTTGCTTATCACTGCTTTCATCAAAATGCATGTCTCATAAACACTTTTATGTGTTTTTTTACATAGGGTTACGTTTCTATGAATGTCTATGGAATTTAAAGTTATATTTCAACTGTCAATTAAAATTTACTTTCAAGAATCTGATTATGTATCTTTCTTCTTCAGTTGTTCTGAAATGCATCTATTAGGCAAATAAATTCTAACTTACTGTACTGCAAATTTTCTTCCTATTTCAGGCATCCTTCTTAATATGTTTCCTGATGCTAGAAGCTGGATGAGCACCTTGACTGTTAGGTGGAAGAGTACCTGCTGGAGAGGATGCAGGGTGGTAAGGCCATGGTCTGGGAAAGCCTGCCCACCCCGACTGACTAATCAGCACGATGCATAGGCTCGCATGGAAACAACCCACATCCAACACAGTAATTAAGCATTGAGCAGACACTAGCTCAGGAACATCTTCTTCTGAAGCTTAAACTGTAAACTTACCTCTGTGATACCTCCTCCCTGCCCTCACAACACTGACTAGGACTAAAAACCCTTTACAATGCAATACTTGGCATATAGGGTATGTCATTTGGTGCATAATGGATCCTCTTTGCACTACTAATACTTCCTTGCTTGACAGCATGTTATCACATCTAATCTAGCTTCCTTATTTTATTTATTTATTTATATGTTTATATTTCTGTTGTCTATATTTTTACCCTTGTTTATATTTATATTTGGCTAATCTCTTTATGGCTAACTGGACCTGAACAATTCGTTGCAACATGTAAATATGAGACAATAAAGTTTTGATCCTGATCCTTTCTATTGGGTCTCTCAGCAACTGAGACGTTGTTCCCTTTCTAGTGTTTTTTTCCTCCTTCCTTAATGAAAAACCCTAATTCTGGAGTTGAAATTGTCTAAAATTTTTATCATGTTGTATTTTTTTGTTTAATTTGAATGCAAATGTTCTAATTGAATGTTAATATCAGGATTTTCCTTTGGGTTGGACTATATTGAAAAAAGCCCATGTTTGATAATAAAGGAAGGGACCACTGAGGTGAGGGTTTTAAATCTAGGCTATAACCACTTTACTTCCTTTAGACTTTACAGGTCTCGATTTCGAGCGACATGTGGTTTACATATGATCTCTTGTCTGTTCTTAGGCATGAAGTTCTACAAAGTACGATCAGCTCAAGGGGATGTTTTCTTGTCGAGGGGGGAGGATGGCATGGAGCTGAGAATGCCAGAATATACTTTTTGACCTTCTATTCAAAAGACAAGCTTCAGTGTTATCCTTTGTGTCATCAGCTCTTGTTTGGCTTCATTAAAGTCATTTCCTTTCTATGTCAAAATCTATTTCACAGCAGTAACTTTTGCTTAACCAGGTTGGAACCCTTTATACAGGTATTTTTTATATCAGCAATATTACACAAATGCATCCATCTGTAAATGAATTTTTCTATGCAGATGAGGTCGATTTAGCAACAGTCGGGTGTCAGGTTTCTTCCTTCCTCCAAAGTTGATGAATCCTGAGATGCAGTTCTTGGATGTTTTCTGTTGGTGGTGTGTGTGTGGTACATTTCTGGGAGATGACAGCAGTCATGGTTACAGGCATCGGACAGTCATCCAAGGAGGACAGAGCCTCTTCTGGATCAACACTAGACACTGCATTTTTTGGATATAAACATAACCATTATCCATGGATCTATTAATAATTTCAACAGTTAGCCCTCATAGACACAACACCTAATCAGTTTTTTTTTGAATTGCCCTGCTTTTCTTTTACTTTCTATGTTTTTGAAGACCAGGCTCAAAAGAGCAGTTTACAGACATATTAAACAATGAAATCTTGAATCTCATATTGTCATCGCTGTAAAGCCTTATTTGAATTAAGATTTAAGAGAAGTGTAAAGCTCCTCAGCATGGATTCTCATTCACCCTGCAGCAATTGTTGCGGAATATAAAGTAATAATATTAATAAAGGCTGTCTTAAAAACAAGTGCAGAAGTTTATAGCAAAAATCTGTAATGTTACAGTTTAAGAATTAAAGCCTAAAACATAGTAGCTGTTTGTGTCTATATATTTTCTATCTAGCCATCAGAAAGCAAAATAAGTTTTAACTTTAATTTTATAAGTGATATATCAGTCTGGACAACAATGAGTTAAAGGTAAATCTGTGGAATTAAACAAACCATAATGCTCCAGGGCAAACCAATGGGTCACATATTAATTTTCTAGGGTAGCAGAATAAGTTAAATGAATGATAGATTTCCAGAGGTTTCTTTCAAGAATTACATGAATCATAACAAATATGGAAAAACAGGTCATTGTTTATGGGTTTCTAATGAATTTGGCCGTCTGTTCACCTGTTTGGGAAGGTGTCTCAGCTTCAAAAGGGTTTATTTCTTCCTACGCAATGTGTTTTGCAGAGTCTGATCAGAGCTGTGACATTAATTGCCTGGACATATGTGTTGTTATGTAAAAGAGGCTGTGTAGAAAGATCAGAGAGCTGTGGGCAGTGTTTCCAATATTCAGCCTCGCTTCACTTCTCTCACACCCCTCCACACCCGAAGGCCAGGTGCTGGACCACCCCGAGGGAGGAGGCCAGAGGAATATATACCTCCAAAGAAACATTCAGAGGAGAAGTTAACTTATTGTGTTTTGCTCTTGTTTTTGGATCGATGAAACCCCATATCCTCTTATTATGGGTAAAGAGTCAGGAGACCACAACTGTTGAGCTCGACCTGACCATCCATGGAGGAAACGGTGTTGGTGGGGAGAAGGATTTGTGGCACTGGGTTGTCCAGACAAAGTTGTTTTCTTAAATATTAGTGTGTCCAAGGTTCCAATGACTTCGCCCTGTTCAGCTTTGTAAGAAATTAGCTACCGAAGGAAGCTCTGTGAAAGCATAAATGGCTGGAAAACACTGTCTGCCATAAGCAAAGAGTCTCGGGGTTCTCTTTTTCCCTCAGTGAACCATTTTCTTTAACGACCTTGAGGTCTATTACATGTAGCTTAAGGTCTGTCTCCATGTCCTGTAAAGTATTACAGAAGGCCTTAATATACCTATAAGAATAAACAGCCTTCGTCTTTGGATGATTCTCTTTAAATTTTCCCATCTATTAAATCACCGCCTTTACATGATCAGGTCGACTTGCGAACTGCCTCTTCCATCTCTCCTCGCTGTGGTGTGTGTCACTGCACCAAACCTTGTGTCATCCATCTTTCTTGTTTGTGCAGGCCTGAGCCTGCTGCTTCTCTTATCATAGCCACACTGGTTCATGCTGGTGTTTCATTTTCTAAATTTTTCTAGTTTAATACACTGACTCCGACAACTCCTCCTCATTCCAAATGTTGTGTATGGATCAGTTAGAAAGAGGACAGAGTAGAGCAGGAGGGATTTAGTTGAAGAGAAGGGGCCCAAAACCACTAAATAGACTGTACATGGAGATGGTGGGAGACAGAGGGAAGGGGAGAGTAAGGTGTAGACATGGATGTGAGCAGAGAAGGGGGTGAGGTGATGACAGGAAGGCTGAAGCAGACGATGATTAAATGAAAATACCAGGAAGCACCCAACATGCAAAAAACATGAGACCTCATGACAGCAATAGAGCAGAGAGCACAAAGGCAGCAAAAGTGCTGCAGGCAACCATGACTCATGAAGACATTAGTACACACAGATGGTAATAGGGTGAGGAGGGGATAGAATTCAACTGCAAAAATGAACCAATCATCATTAGTTTTGAAAGAAATGTCTTTGACCTACTTTACAATAATGACAAATATCAGCATTAATTCATTTTATTGTTGTCATTTTCTGACATCCTTGAAATGTACAGGTTAAAGTAAGATTTTATTTGATGTGAAAACATAGGTCACATCAATGTAACCGATATTGAAACAGCAATAGTATTACTCAGTGTTGCAAATGAATTTCGTTCACTAATAACACAGCACGATGTTAGTGAAAGAGTTAACAGTGATGAAGAGGAGTCGAACAAATTTTATTTATCTTTGTGTTAATTACAATTAATTTTTATTTAGCCTCCTACATCAAAATTGTAAGCAAGAGACCAGGCCTGACCCCGAGCAGCACAAATGCGAACCCTACGGAAAACCTAGAGAACCTGGCTCAGATGGGACCCTCTGCATGGCCTGGGAAGACTCATCATCATATCATCATCATCGCTTATCGAGCCGTCCAGCGTCAACGGGGCCGACTTCCTCTCACACTTCCAGTTCCGGGGAACCCACCCAGGCCAGCGTTGGTGTCCAGGCTCCCCTGAGACATGCCCAACATGGAAGATCAGGCATCCGATGGAGCAATCCTCTGATGTGAGGAGGCGGTGTATTGCTCCCGGAGCTCCACTCAGGGCACCAGCCACCGGAGAAACCACGCCATCCTGTCAGGTGAGGGAACGAATCACCAATTGAACATGAGAGCAAATCTGCTTACCCGGACAGTATCGAACAGGAAGCCACAATCAGGTGGGTAAACAAGTCTTTATTTATCTTTAGTTTACACCTCAGAGAACAGCTAGCCTGTGGACACCTAGAAGCTCAGACGCTTCGCCTCCACCTAGACTTTGACTGACAGGAGATCACTGCACACCCCAGGTGAGTCGCCTTTCTCTGTAGTATTGTGGAAAAGTTCTAAATCAATCAGTCGGAGCAGTCGAAACCTCTTGATCAACACTGACGTGTTTATGGATTCACCTGCCTTGACACTGCTTCGATTGTTCAAGTATTCAGACTCACATGTGGTGAGTCAAGGTTAATTGTGTCTGGATATGTCACAGAGCTGGTTGCTCTCTGGGAGCGGATGATGACAGGTACTTCTGTTTGCTTTTATTTACAAGGTTAGTTTCTATTTCTCTACATTAATTTGTGCTCTTGTTCAATTCAATTGCCAATTGCTTAGTTGAACATCTGTTGAGCCTGATTTCATAAATAATCCCATCCTGGTCCCTAGCTTAGCTGTTGCAATGGCCTCTTCCTCTCTTGGTTTGAGATGTTTATCTCTTCCTTTAGGTATGGAATGTAAATGTAGCTTTTCAGTTGGAGCGGGCTGAGAGGGCCCACCTGATACCACCTAAACAGCCAGGTCAGTCCCAGTATTGTCTGACCAGTCGCGCTCAGCCCTGTTGTGTTCGCCAGCTCCCAGCAGCTAAGCCAGGCTGGGTGGTCGAAGGAAACAGCCTGACCGCCGGTTCACAGAACTTCGTTCCTTTCCCAATCGCAAACCAGGAAAAACTCTGCTTATTGGCAGCTCTATTTGCGATGAGAACCAACAGTTATTCTGGGACAAGCGGGTTTATCATAAACACAAAAAACGCTTTGTAAGATTATTCCGTCCGGTAATTACGCATCATCACTAAAATTATGGAATGTAACTTGCCAAAAAGTGGGATGAGTTTTCTGGTCCCGTTGACTAAGTATTTTACACATTCATCATTCGACTTCAGGTGGTGTCAGCAACCATGGCTTCTACAACTGAAAAGGCAAGAGGTATTCATAAACTTAAAAAAACATTAGATGGCATAAAATTGTCTTTTGTCTAAATCTGTTAGTAAATCATTTATAAGATCACAAGATTTATTCTTATAGATCATGCAGGAGGAAGAATATCATTTACTGGTCAACCTGATCTATTAATTATCACATTTCAAAAAGGAGGAGGAGGCAATCTACCACCAAGTTTATAATTATCCACCCAGCTATTACTAGAATTTAAGCTCCTCAGCCTCTCCAAAACTAAACAGAAAAGCCATTTCTGTGGTGTATCGCCGTTTATCAGATTTGTCTGCATTCATGATTTTTTTGTTGCTCGGATCTTAGTGGTGTTATTCTTACCACAATGATTAAGCTGCATTCTATAGATTTGACTCGCTGAAAATAACAAAACTCACGTTTAATACACTTGATTGAAACTTTGGCAAGGACATTTGACATTTCCCATTCATTCTGTCATATCTGTTCATAAAGTTTATCCAGATCGTCTAGTTCTTCGAAATACACTTAATCAGTCCAGAGAGATGTTTGTTTAACCTTGATGGTTTATGTCTTGAAAGTCAATGCACCAGCATCTTTTCTGAGTTCTGAAGTCAGCTGTCTTTCCCGAAATGTCCATGTTCTTAAAAAATGTCTGTGTGTTGGCTTTATTTTTCATCAGGTTGCTCCTGGCTGTGGCCTTTAGAATTTCAACTTTTCATATTAACAGTTTAACTCTTAAATGAAAGATGATTATAAAGTCTGATCTTTCCTTCTGTGAAGGTTGTTGAAAACTGTCTTTAGGAAAACTGTTGGTAAAATTTCTATGTCTGTATGGAAATATTTTATTTCATTATTTCTGTCAATTAATTCTCCGTCTCTAGCTAGATGTGAGCTGACCTACACGGGCATCACGCTCTGTGTGAGAGAAGCTTGAGGTTGTGCAAGGACCTGGACAGCCTGCCCACAAGACCACCAGCATGCAGGGGCCCCTCCAACTCCCCTCCCGTGCAGGAGAGCTGAGGGTCCGACGACACTAGGCTCGGACTTCTTCCTGACAAACGCGAATCGTGCTGTAGATACTCCTCCCTCACCACATGCTGACTCACCAACCTTTCCACTTCAATGATCTAGTAACATGTTTATGTAATATAGACTACCAATATACTCTGCACATATTTATGCTGCAATCTCGTCTATTTATTTTATGTTATATGTTTAATTTTGCTCTGTTGTATATTTATGCCCTATGTTTATATTATATTTGCTCTTTTTCTTGTTTGTGGCTTAAAGGGATAGTACATTGTGCAAAATGAAATGATGGATGACAATAAATTCGTCCTTTTATGCTCTCAAACCTAGCTGTGTTTATGAAGTGTTCCCTTTAATGGAAAAAACCGAATTCTGAGTATGGAAGTGCTCTAGAAAATATGCTTATCAGTATTTGTTGATTTATAGATGTTCCAAAGATTTAATAATTGAAAATCACAATGTGGCTTCTCATTAGCTAATACAGACGATTGACGATAAACCCAGTTGATGAACTTAAGAAGGGCACCTTCACTGATGATGTGGTTTAATTAAATATCTGTGCATGGTATGAAACCACCTTAGAAATCAAATTACATCTCACATTTATGCTGACATGGTAGTTAATATCTGTTCTTTGTTCTGTATGACGTTCTACAACAAAGTACATTCAATAAGGGATCCTTTTGCTGTGTGTCAGGAAGTGATGTTTTTCATGGAGTTAGCTTCAAATAACTTACCTCACCACTTATTAAAAAATGTTTGGTCCAAACTCCCGTCAAGGCATGGTTTACATCACTCTCAATCCCTCTTCACACAAACTTCATTTAACCATAGTTTAGGCCTCGTTAAGATCAATGTCCCGGCCAACCAATATCGCATTTCTGGGTTGAAAAGCGTGCCCCCAAGTGCCGAAGATTCTGTGCTTGGGTGTGGTCTGGGTGTAATTCTCAAACAACAGTTCATGTAATCGGTCGTTATTTTTAAGGACCACTGGTTAGCCCCCTTTTTCTGGACAACCCTCCCTCCGGCTTGCTTTTTTCTACACTGACAACCTGGTATTTGGATTCTGATGTACACTTATTCACGTTGTTTGGGGCCGCCTGTGGAGAAAGTTCTCGAGACGTAATTGTTAAACATCGCTGTTTTTCCATTCCCAAGCACTCACTCTTAGCCCAGGAAGCTTGGTTAGGGAAAACCTCCTTACATCCCATGTTGTGTTATGAGGTTGTAAAGATTCAAGGAACATTTTGAGTTCATGGAGTTATAAGAGCCAGTGCCCCGCCTGGTGGGCAACTATAGCTCGTCGAGTCAAAATTTAATTCCAGGTAGAACTTTTGGCTTGTAAAGATGTCTGTGAACACTAGACTGTGGCAGGTTTTTGAGTATAACTTGTGTTTTACCTGTTACCAGCTCCACACAGAGCAAGTGCAATTGGTGATTACTGAGGAAGTATGGTTGATGTCACATCTGACGTTCTACAGACATGCTATTGCTTAAGTTAGTTGTGTTCATAAATCCCCTGAGCAACTGCCGACTTTTTGATAGTGTTGGTAGGACAGCAGCTTTAGTGGAGCAGCTCCCACACATGAACACGTTGGTGAGGAAGGTGCAAATCGAGTTTCTTCCAGACCTTTTCCTACAATAAAGTTCTTCCTTGCTTTGTGAGATCTCACGTGTTAATGGCTTATCCATTTTTTACCTCATTAGGATACGTACAGCAAAGCTTTGTGATCAAATAATCTTGCTGCTTGGGATTACTATCCTTTTCTCATAATGCCAATTGGACAAGGTGGTTCCTTTCCATATAACTGACTTTCTTTCACAACTTGGCTAAATTCTTGACTTCGTCTGTCTGTCAATACTGCCAACTGAGCTGATTTCTCCTGTCAACAGCCTTTCTTCGTGTTGAGTCTCTATACAAATCTTACCTTCAGTTTAATAAGAGTTGTCTGCCTTCAAAGTCAGTTCTAAGTTGCATAACAGAGTTATCTTCCGGCCAGGTGTCTGATCAAACCTTTGCACATTCACTTGTTTGACTGAGCGAAACGCGAGTGCTTTTCTCATATCGCCTGTTTTCATGGAATGTGTTGACTCTAATGTGAAAGAACTTCCGTGTCTAGTGTATAGAGGAGACATGATGACAATGGAGCCTGATCAGAGAAGTGTTGAGAAGGTGTGATGGTGCAGTGATAGAGGACCGCTGAGGAAACGAGATTGTTGATAGCAAACGAGTGGTGCAAAACCAAGGTGCAAATGACACCAGATGATCAGTTGGGGCAAGCGCGGATATGCATCGACAAGTAAATGCTGAAATAGTGAATGTTAGATATAAGTTGTTTGTGTTGTATAGCAAGTGTAGAAGGCTAGACAAGTTGAAACAATGAATACTCAACAGCATATCCCTTTTTGAAGCACATGGAAGTGTCTCCTAGATGACAAGCAGCAGTGGATATCAGGATTCTGTAGCAATGATGTAATATCAGGTGTTCTAGAACAAATATTTAAGAACAACAATCATGATATTGTTTGTAAAGAATGCTTTTAGACAACTAGTTTACATTAAGTCATACATTCATATGACTGATTGTTATGATCAGAGTGCTTATTCTGATATCAGATGGAAAAATTCGAGAGTTCAAACAGCAGTTTCAGAATTTTTGACAACAGTAAGTAATCTTATAAACCCAAATCTTCATCAAAGTATCTCGTTGTCAAAATTCCTTTGCTCTATGAAAACATCTGTTCAGAATTAGTTAACTGTGATTAAGCAATGCAGGATTAAGTACCTTTTTACATATAATCAATTTCATTCAAGCATTAATTAATAGCTTAATCAATTTTCAACAGTATGGTGACCTCCCGACACTACAGGCGAAACCCATTACGAGACCTGGCGTAGCTGATAGGACTCTCCGCATGCGCAGGGTGAAGGGAATTCTCAGCATCAGCATCATGGTCCGAAAACTTCGAATCACTGAGACAGGGTTCAGACACAATCCAGTTCTACTTGGGCACTCCCTGAGTTCGGACCCTGACATAGGCACTGAGAGCAGGCTCCTGATGGGAACTTCAAGCCTCCCAGGGAAACCCCACCTACTTAAGGGAAGCCATCCCTCTTGGACTCAGACGCTAGATCAGCATAGTGGAAATCTCACCGTAAAATGAGGAAACTTCTCACTGCCGAATGACGTCCACATGACCAATTAGCAGGCCACCTGTATGTGTAAACATAGCTGCACTTAGTACTCACAAACCACCTGATGCTGCCTGACCTACAATTAAGACTACTTGCTCACCCTCAGCTATGACTGAGAACACTCTTGTACAGTATCTGCGTTCAAGGTATTGAAATCTAGGAACTCATAATTGGCCTTGAGTTTCATGACGAACATACGTCATAGATCATGTCTCACACTGTTCAGACTTATGGGCGACCTCCCAGTGACGCGGAACTGCCCAAGGTTATATTGTTTGATGTTACATAGTGTTAGTTTGCGGTCAGAACTCATTTTGTTCGTTACATCCCGTACAGTATCAATTATTAACGTCCGGTAACCATTTACATGTAGTAACCTCTGACCGATCATTAGGTAACCTCTTCTCTGTCTAATGGTTGTGTACTTTCTCCATTGATCCTCCTCCTTATAATGCTTTAAAAGGCATTTGACTTGCGAGGGAATGGCGGCTTTAATAATGCCAGAGCCCATCTGCACTTTCATCATGGCTCTAACTTTCGCCAGCTCCGCCGGCCATTGATCGCAGCTAAGGCGTGAGTAAACTCCATAGCACCGTGGTCTCTTATGCTTATGGAAAAATTACTCACTGTATTGGGAGATAAAACTCGTGCGCTTTAGTGAATTCAGTTATACGTAATCGCACAATTGTGAATTTGATTTCAAACAGATGCTTATAGTTTACATCTTGATGAACACAGCTTGTGTCATAGATTAACATGACAGTGTATCTACTTAAATAGCCAATTAATTCTTATTCTGCAACTTGGTAATCTTAGCACAGTTTACTCTTTACCGTGCAGGAATGTCAGTTAGATCAGCAGATCCATCAACGGTGAGGTGACTCCATATAATAACCCAACCAACTTGCGTAGTCTGTATAACTAGAGGCGTCTCTAGGAACTGGTCGTGATTCACTGAGTACATGGCATCCGAGTGGGAATGTAACACAAGTGCTCGTTCAGAGCTTACCGCAAACTCGACACCGTTAACACCTGCACTAACATCAGCTACACAGTTCCTTTCTTCTGTCAGATTTTGTATTAAGTATAAACCGTTACAGTTCCTTAGAAAGGTTCACTGTTCATGATTGAAATGTACAATGTTAACTTCTGTAGTTATTCCGCTGGCCTGAATTCACTATTTGCTTCGATGCTACACAGATGTCATGTTCTATAAATTCCATCGTGTGGCTTATTCTCGTTAGGCTTAATTCTATAGCGAAGAAGATGTATTCAACGTTCTGTGGTTCATTTTTATCTGTGAAGTTTCTCTCTTTTAAAAACTTTATAGTGAATAACTTTTATGGAAATTTTTTCATTTACATATCCCATGAATTCTTCTCAGCTGCTGAGAGGTCTCTCTGCATGATCTACCTCTGCTAGTTGCATATATAGGCACATCCTACCTCAGCAGAAGGATTGAATATGACTACACAAGTAGCTCAGGAACTCTCTTCCTTTAGCAACCTCTACCCTAACCTCCCCTCACACTGGACTTCCAGCCTTCTATGCAGATTGGACGCTGCCTAATGCACTTTGCTTCAACCTCTGAAGCATTTATATACTACACCTATTATTTTTTTTTATATTTAATTGCCTGGTAATCTCCTATTTTAATTATGTTTTACTAATCTTGTAAGCAATGGCATTATTGTTCCTGTCATTGACTAGTTTATCTTTCTTTAAGTGTTTCTCAACACTACTTGTTTCTCATGTCTTTAGTGTTTCACTCTCCTAATGACAGAATTTAGTTTTAAATTGTCTGATTTGTTATTCTGTTGATATTATTAATTAGTTCACTATGAAGTTTATCCCTCATGTTTGTTTCTCTCATAACGCTGACTGACGATTAAGCTTTTCTCACCTGAAGGACCTATTGAGTAAAATTTTCTGTTACTTTAAAGTTTATTTACATTTGATCATGATAAGTTGTTAAATCTGTCTTTTGTCTGGAGCAGGGATTCAAAACAGTTTCAAGGGTGTACTTTCGAGGTAGGTATGGAAGGAGCTAAAATCTCAATATATCTTAGATACTTTCAGCACATGTCTAGGTACATCTCTGTCTCACACTATTGTTGCATCCTGAAGATTCATGTAAAGCCCTAGCGATTCAGTTTTCTGACTGAACTTTTTATCGTTTATTCTTATACAAAAGCCATCATCATCGTAAACTTTACTTCTACCAGCAGTGATTATTGCATCAGTTCAGTATAACTCTTCAATTACCTGAGCCTGAATCATCTTGATTTCCTTGGTGATTTTGTTTTGTGTTGACTCATATCAGGTGCAAGCAGTTCATTAGCATGGACATCTTCAATTACTACTCCAGGCAGAATGCACTTTGTTTTATATTGTTTATTTAGTATCCCTTGCTTAAAGTTTATGACATCCTATTTTATCTATAGCTTTCAATTGTCATTCAGACAGTCCTATACAATACTTCTAACATTTATAATAATACTCAGTTCTATTTCTAATTGTTCTCTATTGTATGAATAAGTCACAATTTAATTTTAACCTTCAATAAGTGTTTAGTTATGCTGGAGTTGCGTTTACGTTATGCTTATTTAGTTAATCATTTCTGTTGAAATATTTAACTAGAATTTTTAGCTCTCATTCAGATCAGTAAGCTACATTGACTTAAACAGACCATGGTGGTTGTTGTTAAAATTGAAAGCTAGAAATATTTAATTAGTTCCACTTCATGTTTTCATGTACATTGGAATTCACTCTGTCAGGAAAGCTGGTCACAATGTATCATCTCAGAAGCTCGATGCTGAGATGAGCGTTTGGATCTGTTTAAGTCCTCTGATGCCCGGGCTCAGCTTCCATTGTGGGTTAGGCCTTATGTGCGGCCTTATGATGGCTTTGGAAATGTGGTCCGTGATGTCTCTCAGTTCTTCAGGGTTGCAAATAAAATGGTGGGTCCCAGCACGCACACAGTTCACAAAAAGGATTAACAGTTGGGTATTTATATAGTACACCCATCAACTGTCTAATCTCTCTGCACACTAATACTTGTCCCAGTTGGTCCAACTCAGGTCTCAAGTCCTTGAGGGCTAGTTACAGTACAAGTCTCAGGACAGTGTCCTCCAGGATGACCAAACCAACTGGAGTCACATGTATTTCATATTTTTCTTGTAGTGTTGTATAGCAGAATAAATGTCTCTTAAATGAATGATAGATGTCTCTCACAGGAGGTGTCTGTCTTTCAGAGAAGTGTAACAATAGCAATCATAACAAATATGGAAAAACAGTGCTTCATTGTATATCGGGGGTCAGATTTACTAAATGAATTTGGAGCCACAGTCTGTGTTCTCAGCTCCTTGTTTCCTGGGACAGGAGCTCGCTCCTCCTCAGGCTTTTTCAGCAGCGTGTTTATTTCCTTCCTCTACACCTGTACAACTGTGTTTACTGCTGAGAGGTCTGATCCAGAGCTGTGACCATTAACTGCCTGTACAGTACTGACTGTGTGTGTTTGGATGTAACAGAGGCCTGTGGTAGAGAAGAAGACTGCTACAGAGAGCTGTGGGGCAGTGTGTTTGCCAGATACTCAGCCCTCTGGCTTCACTTCCTGCTCACACTCCCAAAGCTCCCACACCCAGAAGGCCAAGGTGCTGGATGCCCACCTTCCCAGCCTGAAGAGGAGGAGGCTCAGTGAGTATGAATATATGACTCCTTCAAATCCTGAAACAGTTCACAGAGGAGAAGTTAATCCTTAATGTGTTTTTAAGCTCTTGTTTGGTCTTTGTGATCAGATGAACACACTGGAGCCACTGGGATGCCCAGGATCTTTCTTCAGTATGAGTGTGAGGTGCAGAAGAGTCAGAGGAGACCAGCCAACCTGTTGGAGGCTCTGGAGCAAATCGACCATCACAGTGGAGGAAACGACGATGGTGTGGTGGGAGATGTGAAGGTATTGTGTTTTCTGTCAGACACTGTGGTCTGTCCTACAAGACAAAAGCTGTTCTTTTCTTTTTGACATGTATTAGTGTGTATGTCTCAAACGGAGTTACCAATGACTTCGTCCCTTGTTTTTCAGCTATGTGGAAGAAATCTGAACAGCTGACCCCAGAGCAGAAGCTTCTGGTGATAAAATAAGTCATTACCATAAATGTTGCTGTGTAAAACACTGTTCTCTGTCCATAATGCTAAAGTGGAGGTCTCTGGTGGGGTTCCTCTTCTTTTTTCCCTCCTGATGTGAACCGATTTTCTTTCAACCTGACCTTTGAGGTGCGTATAATTTACACTGTAGGCTTAATACGTGTCTGTCTCCAGTGTCCCTGTCAAAGTATGCGTGCACAGAAGGCTGCATCTGAATTAATACCTTACTTAAAGAATAAACAGCTCTCTTTTCCGTTGTTTTTGGGATGATTCTACTCATATCTAAAATTTAGCCCTTCCCATCTTATACCTAAAAAGTACAGCACGTGGCCTTTACACATGATCAGGTTCAAGGACAGGTCTGGGCGGAACTGGGCCCGCTCCTTTCCATCTCTCCTCGTCTGGCTGGTGTGCTGTCCACCTGCACCAAACCTTGTGTTCATCCCATCTTCCCTCCCTTGTTTGTTGCAGGCCTGAGCTCGACGGCTGCCTTCTCCTTACCTCATATCAGCCACACTTGGTTTTCCATGGTATATGGAGTGTTGTTGACTCATTTTCTTTAAAAAAAACTTTCTCTTCTAGTGTTACATACACTGACAGTATTACATACACTGACAACGTCCTCCTCACACCTTCCCATGACAGTGTTATGTATGTAGTGTATGTGGATCAGTGGTGGAGCAGTGTGCGGAGCAGGACAGAGTAGCAGACAGGAGGGAGATTTACAAGTTTGAAGTACAGCAGTAACAGACAGAGTGGTGCCCAAGACAGCCACGGGTGCAAGATAGGCTGTACTCCAATGGAGATCAGTGTGGGAGACAGAGCGGGGATGTGTGCATGGGAGACAGAGTAGAGGTGTGTGTGTGGGAGACATAGTGGAGATGTGTGTGGGAGACATAGTAGAAGTGTGTGTGTGTGTGTGTGTGTGAGACAGAGCGGTGGATAGACAGAGAATCAGGTCTAGAATAAGCAGAACACAGATGGATATGCACACATTGAAGAATACCAGTGCCTTTAAAGCACCCAACACATGCACACAAAGCATGAGTGATTACTCCTTGCGATGCAGCAATAGCAGGCAGAGAGGCACACAAGGCAGCAACAAGTGCTGCAAGGGCAACCACCAATGGAATTTCCCTCATTGAAGTACATTGAAGTACACACAGATGGGTGAAGCATAGAAGGGTGAGGAGGGGTGAGGCATAGATGGATTCTTAACACATTGCACAAAACCTGACACCACATCATCATTAGGTTGTTTGGAAGAAGAAATGTCTTTTAGACCAACTGACCCTTTAATCAACATAACTGATCAAAAATATCACTGCAGTTAAGGATTCATTTCATTATTGATAGTGTGACGCTCATTTTCTTGATCGATCCCAGTATGAAATGTGTTAACAGCAGTTCAAACGGTGAAGATTTTCATTTCCGGTCATGTGACAAACAGTGAAGGGTCACATCTAACTGGATAAAACCTCAGAACATCTGAAACATGGCTTAAATAGTTAATTACTCAGTTGTTGCAAATGAATTTCCTGTTGCTGGACTAACTAACACAGCGCTGACTGTGTGTTAGTGATGAAGAGTTAACAGTGAATGAAGCAGGTGAGTCAGGGAACAAAGTCTTTATTTATCTTTTGTAGTTTTAATTCAATTCAATTCAATTCAATTTTATTTATATAGCGCCTTCCACAATCAAAATTGTCTCAAAGCGCTTTACAGAGACCCAGAGCCTGACCCCAGAGCAAGCACTTAAGGCGACAGTGGCAAGGAAAAGCTCCCTTTTAACAGGAAGAAACCTTGAGCAGAACCTGGCTCAGATGGGGGACCCTCCTGCCGATGGCCGGGCTGGGTGAAAGGAGGACACATCATCATCATCATCATCATCATCATCCGCTTATTCGGAGCCGGGTCTCGGGGGCAGCAGTCTAAGCAGGGACGCCCAGACTTCCCTCTCCCTGGACACTTCTTCCAGCTCTTCCGGGGGAACCCCGAGGCGTTCCCAGGCCAGCCGAGAGACATAGTCCCTCCAGCGTGTCCTAGGTCTTCCCCGGGGCCTCCTCCTGGTGAGACATGCCCGGAACACCTCCCTAGGGAAGCATCCAGGGGGCATCCTGAATAGATGCCCGAGCCACACAACTGGCCCCTCTGGATGTGGAGGAGCAGCGGCTGTACTCCAAGCTCCTCCCGGATGACCGAGCTCCTCACCCTATCTCTAAGGGGCGCCCAGCCACCCCTGCGGAGGAAACTCATTTTTCGCCACTTGTAGCTCATGTCCATAGGTGAGAATAGGAACGTACATCGACCGGTAAATTGAGAGCATGAGAGCAAAAACTCCGCTCCTTCTTCACCACGACGGACCAGTACATTGACCGCATTACTGCGGAAGCTGCACCGAATCAGGTGAGTCAGGAAACAAAGTCTTTATTTATCTTTTCTAGTTTTACACCTCAGCAGAAACCACAGACCTGATGTCCTGACGTGGACCACCTAGGACCAGCATCACTGTGATCTGACTGTCGCCCCTCCTACCCTCAGACTCATTGGACTGACAGGTGAGATTCACTGCACACACCGGACCCACAGGTGAGGTCTGCGTCTTTCTGCTGTAAGTGATTGTAAGTGAAAAGCAGTTCTTATTGAATCCAACCTCCAATAGTCTGTTGGAGCCGCATTTTGAGAACTTCTTCTTTCTGATCCAGACACTTGACCGTGGGTTTATATAGGATCTGTCCTACCAGCTCATTGACACTGCTCTCTGATTGGCTCTTGAACATCTGTTGTGCACGGGCCCCTTGGGATTTTACACTAGAATATAATCACTCTATCTCTGGTCCGCTAGGTTAGCTGTTAGCAATGGCTTCTCTCTCTCCTCTTTCTTGCACGGTGTGTGAGATGTTTAGTCACTTCTCTGCCTCCTTTAGCGATAATGGTATGTGTAATAAATGTAGTATTTTTGTAGCATTGGGGGCGAGGCTGAGGGAAGTAGAGGCTCGGCTCCGCACCATAGATAACCACCCCGTAGCAGCGCTAGCTAGTCAGTCCCCAGTACTTGGTCTGGACCAGCTTCAGCTAGCCGTCCTACTTTAGCTCCTGTTAGCTGTTCCCCGCCAGCTCCCGAGCAGCTGGGAAGCCAGGGCGGCTGGGTGGCAGTCTGAAGGAAACATAGCCTAAAACAACGGCCCGTGGTTCAGCAGCAACCGCTTCACGTTTCAAACACATTTTCCCCAATCAGCGACACACCCGCTGAGGAAAAAACTCTGCTTATTGGCAGCTCTATTTAGCGAAATGTGAAGTTAGAAACTCCAGCGACCATAGTTAAATGCATTCCTGGGGACAGAGCGGGCGACGTTGAATCGTATTTAAAACTGCTGGCTAAGGATAAACGTACATTTGGTAAGATTGTTAGAGATCTGCATTTGACACTATTGATCGTAGTATCTTATTGGAAAGATTGGAACATGTCATTGGAATTAAAGGAACCTTCCTCCTTTTCCTCCTTTCACCCAGCCCGGCCATCGGTAGGAGGGTCCCCCATATGAATCGGGTTCTGCTCAAGGTTTCTTCCTGTTAAAAGGGAGCTTTTCCTTGCCACTGTCGCCTTAAGTGCTTGCTCTGGGGTCAGGCTCTGGGTCTCTGTAAAGTGCTTTGAGACAATTTTGATTGTGGAAGGTGCTATATACACACACACACAGCGTAAATGTAGGTCTCCCTCTGAGGCCAGAGTCCTGCAGACTCATTATTAGTTTACAGGAAACTTTGCCACCAGCACAAGGCCTAAATCTGTGACAGTCTACTTTCAAAATAGCCTGCCCACAAACAATAATCTCTGTGTGAGAAATGTCAGTCTACTGTGTACTGATGTGGTCCTGATTGGTAACTTCCAAAGCTTAACCAAATCCTTGCAATAAACTGATTGGCTCAACACAACAAAAAATGAGTCTGCACCGTGTCAGCACAGCTTGAACAGTTTCTCACAGATCAGCTTGACACAATAACTATCACAATATGACCTGTCCTTAGTCAAAGTCCAAGCCAAGCAATACTGTTTACATTGGGGTTTTTTTTTTTCTTTTCACCAAAACACTATAGGTCTAAAAATATTACAAAAATTACTGCATAGGACCTACTCATTGGGCACACAGCCAAAATCCCAGAATGCATTT
Source organism: Toxotes chatareus (assembly GCA_016801885.1). Classification (NCBI taxonomy): domain Eukaryota; kingdom Metazoa; phylum Chordata; class Actinopteri; family Toxotidae; genus Toxotes; species Toxotes chatareus. Next base: position 3,306 of record JAFBJY010000167.1, on the reverse strand, counting down.
CACACCAACCAACAGCGACTCTGACAACAGCTGTTAATATGTCTCTTCATCAAGTCTGATTTTTTTCTTCAGGAGAGACTGTAACCATGTTGTTTTCTAACATGTGGTCAGTTTATTTCAATAAAGCTTCTTTGTAAATCTGCTGTGACTATTTCAGAGATTTGGGGGGGGGAGACACTGCCCATGCAATGCATTATGGGGCAGTTGAGTATGTCCAGTAAGCTCATGACATTACTCAGAGGTTCTTGCTAATCTAGTGTACATGCCAGCTCTTGGATACACAAAGTTCACATACTATGTCATACTAAAGACCAGCATACATACTATATACAAGTAACACAAGAGCAGAATAATAAAAAACAATGACATGGGAAACATAGGCTTTTATTTTACTCAGCAAACTTTGTTTTTTGAACACCTTGATTATTCATCCACAGACCTGGTCAGGTTTGTTTTGACAAATTGTCCGTTTCTTTGTCCCCTCAGACCTGCCAGGTAGATCTGAGGCTTGGGCACACTGCTCTCACCATCTGTCTTGCTTTGACAGGCAGCGTCCTTGGGCAGCCAGGTCTGAGTGACGTTTTCCCGCCTCATGTGGCTCAGGTCAGTCTGCGTTGAGTGCGTCACTTTGGTCAGAAGGTCAGCCTGGGATTATGAAATACAAAACATTTGTCTTTAAATGAATAAGCTTCTTAATGTCAGAGCCGAAACAGATGTTTACAGTTTTTTGTTTTTTTTTAACTTAATATAGTTTCAATGAACTACATCTGGGGTTTAGACCTAAATCGACTCTGAATTAAAACAATGAAGCTGTTTAAGGGACCTGTGAATCCTGAAACATGGTCAGAGAAGTCCCACTGGAATAACAGATTAATGCATTTAAAGGCTTATCACACACTAAAACAGACAGGATTTTACAGCTCTGGAGAGTTATCACCATGACAACTGTTTCATCTTTTGTCATGTCCATCATGAGGTAAACAGTCACGAGTTTACCTCAGCTGAACCAGGTTTTTTTCACGGTCTGAACTCCTGCCTAATTATACTGGATGTGGTTTGATACCAGAGATGGAAACAGCTCTTTCCAAAACTACACAGTGAGTGTGGGCAAAAACGGCATCTTGTGAATTCCTCAGGCTCACCAGTTTGATAGCTTTTCGTCGCAGCTCCCACTCATTCCACTCGTATGACTTGACAATGTTTGTCTCCACCGGGTGCGTGTCAGTCTGGGTGCTGCTCTCACACTTACTGATGGGCTTTACCAGTGAATTCTCTCCTGGCTGTATCTGCAAAAACACAAGTCAAAAACCACTGTCACTATCACCACATCACGATAAAGTGACAAATTGTGAAATCCTACCAGTAGTGGCTTTAATTAAATGTTTTCCCAGGGAACACTGCTCACCTCAGAGTATGGACTGGCAGTGGAGAACTGTTGGTGGAGTTTGAGGAGGTGAATGAGTTCAGGGGAGAGCTTCGCTTTTTCTGCAACCTCTGCAATGAAGTCGTCTGGACAGGAGGCAAATTTCAGGGCAGCCTTTTTAGAGCTAAAAATGTAGAGCTTTTCTTTGTGTTTCAGGACCCCGATGTGTGGATTACCTGCAACAGAAGTGTCCAATATTCAAAATACAGACTAGATTAAGGATGCCCATCGTTTTGTAGCCTTTACCATAAATGCCTTGAGGGACAGACTGTCTGAAAGTGTACAGCATGAACCACATCTGTATCATTAACTGTGTGGACAAAGAGTGTCTGATTTCATTTCTGCAGTCTGCAGGTATCATACCCTGCCTGAAAATGGTGGACTGCCCCTTTCACTGCCTGAAGTATCTTGGAGTCATGTGAGGGTAACATGATCCAGGACATTGACAGATGGCGCAGCAATGCAGGCTTGTACTTGACTGTAGGGATGAACAGGGAGCTAAGCTTCAAGGCAAAGTTCAATGTACCTCTCAGTCTAGGTTCCAACCTCCAACCGAATGAGATCATCTGTACAAGTGTCAAAAATGAATTGTCTTCGTTCTTTTCTGCAGCTTTACACTGAAATGTGTCCATTAAGGTGGTTCTGGCATCTAATTTGTGTGCCTTCTGTCTTTCCCCCAGCTGGAAAGCATGAAGCATGAGGAGACACCATGGTAGACCCAGACACCGGAAGGATTATAAGTCCCTTCTGGCCTGAGAACACCTCAGGATCCCTCAGTAAGAGCTGGATCTCTGGATCTGAGCTGCCCCTCAACCCCCTGACACTGCAACCTGAATCCGGAAAAACTGGATGGATGGAGATGGAGGAGGCAGTGGGATGCAAGCCCCACCTTCAGGTGGCCAGTCAGAATCTAACAAAGAAGAAACATCCAAATACTCTTTCTGATACTGGTGTATAATGAGAACTGTACCTGGAAGAAGAAGCCCATCTCTGTTCACAAGTGTGTAGCCACAGACTCCATTATACTGTAGCACCAAATCATTAAAACTGACTGTTTGTTCAGGCAGAAGCCACTCCTGTGTCTTCATCTCAGCTGGAACAATACATTCACCTAAAACACATAATGAAGAAAAACAGCTGCTTTTAAGTTCAACATGTAAAACCACTTTAGAGGCTGACATGATGATGGTCTGTTGGTGACGTCAGCCATACCCGAAGACTCAGCCATTCTCTGTTCGTCTGTCTTCACCTCTGACGCCTCCAGCAGACCATCCAGATAAGCTTGAGAAAAGATTTTGGCCTGCGAGGCGAGGAAGGGCTGCAGATTGAGCACAACGTTACTGAGGATGTTCAGCAGCTCAGCCTCATCCCCAAGTCCAGACCAAAGCTTTGACAGGGCCTTGAACAGTGGCTGAAAGACAACATGAAACATGGCAAATTTATTTATTTATTTTTTTAAATTAAATGGGGCGCTGAATGAAAATGTAATGTTTCACAACTGGTAAAAAAAAAAAAATACTGGAGAAACAATAACTAAAAAATATCAGAAACAAATAAAATGTTGCTAATATGCAAATTTCCTCAAAATGTGGAATTCTTCCTTCAAGAGATGACATGACAGGTCACAATAACAGTGACAGCATCATATTACCAATGACCAAGACACTTACAAAAACCTTCACAGTGGGTACAGCTGTCTTTGACTGCACTGTTTCTTTCAGCAGCTTCATCTGTGATGAGAGCTCCACCTGCAGGAACTCCACATGCTTGGCACATAAACGTGCATCAGCCTGGTGATAACAGAAAAACCACTACATTTCACTCAGGGACATAACACATGACTTCTCCTGTTCTCTTTTACTTAATAAGCTGCAAAAAAGTGG
>JAFBJY010000166.1:0-86465 GCA_016801885.1 Toxotes chatareus | reverse complement strand
AGAAAATCCCCTTTTTAAAACTTGCTGTAAAATCCACATTTTAGACAGTAGGACCATAAAAAATAGATTAAGGTCTTCCTCAAAGCCTTCTCTCTTTGATGGGTCAGTTTGTTTAGCGATACCATGTTTTGTTTTTCCATGGATAGCAGTTGTTCGGCAGTCCCGATTCGGCCGAAAATGAGCTCGTCAGAGCACCTGTGAGCTGCCTCAGCGGAGGGAAAGCTCATCCCCATGGCAACCGTGACTGCAAGAGCTGTGGCTCTCTCTCTCCCTGTAACAACTCTATGTCTCTCTGTCTTTGTAATTAAAACTACAGCAGAACTATAGGGGTCAAAAGACACAGACACAGATATAGACAGACTGACACACACAAAGTCAATATTGTGCGGTGCGCCAGCACCGCACAATATTGACAGAGGCACACAAACACAAACACACACACACACACACACACACACACACACACACACACAATAGTCAATACTGGGTTGTGCGAAGCACAACCCAGTATTGACACAGACCCACTCAGACCCACTCAGGCACACACAGACACACACATAGACAGACTGACACACACAAAGCCAATATTGTGCGGTGCTGGCGCACCGCACAATATTGACAGAGGCACTCAAACACAGACACACGCACAGACTCATACACACACACACACACACAATAGTCAATACTGGGTTGTGCGAAGCACAACCCAGTATTGACACAGACCCACTCAGGCACACACAGACAAACACAAACACAGACACACACAGACAGACAGACACACACACACACACACACACACATTCAGACACACACACACACAATAGTGTCAATACTGGGTTTTGCGAAGCACACAACATTACTAGCGGTGCAATGCACCACTCTCGCGATTTCCCAAAGGGAAATTGTCTAGTGTTTACTTTCAAATGCTCAGTTTTCTTCCTTCCCAATTTTCGGTTCGCTACTCCTCCCACACCGTTGAGCGCATACCAACAAATGATATATCAAAACGTGCGGCTCGGTCGGACTCGGTGTGCTTGTATTTTGTTCTACAGAATATTCACGTTTCATAAAGTTATTCATAAGAAACTGGCCGAAATTTTCCCATAGAGAATGAATGGGACAGGCTCAAAAAGTCCCAATTTCCCCCCTTTTTTCAAACATCGACTGCTCTGGTATGCCTTCACCTAGAAACACCATTCAAACTGTAAAATGTAGACACAAGTCTCGTGTATTCAGGGGTGTATTCAACTTTTCAAAAGTTGTGTAGTTTTGAACTGTGAGCCCTAATTGATCAGCAGTGAATTTGGAAAAAATCAGGGTTTACAATGAGTGTGTATTGCGGAATGTTCCGGGCTAGAGTGGGAGGTTAGAGTGGAGAGGCTTTAAAAAAACTCTCTGAAATTTTTTCTTTACACGACGACTACGGCCACAAATTTCACTGTAGAGCAGTGAAATTCTCCAAAGTTGTAGCCACACTTGTCCTCTCTCTCACAATGTGTTCATTTTTCTCTGTAGGATTTACGGTTTTCTTTGGCGTGCCTTTTAGTGACAAGAGGAGCTCTCAACTGCTCCATTGACTCCAATGTTAATTGAGAAGAGGATTTTTGGAGAAAAGCAGAAAATCCCCCTTTTTAAAACTTGCTGTAAAATCCACATTTTAGACAGTAGGACCATAAAAAATAGATTCAGGTCTTCCTCAAAGCCTTCTCTCTTTGATGGGTCAGTTTGTTTAGCAATACCATGTTTTGTTTTTCCATGGATAGCAGTTGTTCGGCAGTCCCGATTCGGCCGAAAATGAGCTCGTCAGAGCACCTGTGAGCTGCCTCAGCGGAGGGAAAGCTCATCCCCATGGCAACCGTGACTGCAAGAGCTGTGGCTCTCTCTCTCCCTGTAACAACTCTATGTATCTCTGTCTTTGTAATAAAAACTACAGCAGAACTATAGGGGTCAAAAGACACAGACACAGATATAGACAGACTGACACACACAAAGTCAATATTGTGCGGTGCGCCAGCACCGCACAATATTGACAGAGGCACACAAACACAACACACACACACACACACAATAGTCAATACTGGGTATTGACACAGACCCACTCAGGCACTCAGTGCGCCAGCACCGCACAATATTGACAGAGGCACTCAAACACAGACACACGCACAGACTCATACACACACACACACACACACACACACACAATAACTACCTTTTGTAGTTTTACACCTCAGCAGAAACCACAGACCTGATGTCCTGACGTGGACCACCTGGGACCAGCATCAGTGTGATCTGACTGTCGCCCTCCTACCCTCACTCATTGGACTGACAGGTGAGATCCACTGCACACACCGGACCCACAGGTGAGGTCTGCGTTTACCTGTCTTTCTGCTGGAAGTGATGAAAAGCAGTTCTTACTGAATCAACCTCCAACAGTGTGTTGGAGCCGCATGTTGAGAACTTCTTCTTTCTGATCCAGACACTTGACAGTGGGTGGGTTTATATAGGATCAGTTTGCCTGTCCTACCTGCTCATTGACACTGTTCTCTGATTGGCTCTTACAGATGGCGTCAGACCTCAGTGACGTCAGACCTCCACCATGATGGTGAGTGTCATCAAAGGTTCAATCGTGTGTCTGGGATGAATTTCCTTTTGCTGTGTGTTAGTGATGAAGAGTTAACAGTGAATGAAGCAGGTGAGTCAGGGAACAAAGTCTTTATTTACCTTTTGTAGTTTTACACCTCAGCAGAAACCACAGACCTGATGTCCTGACGTGGACCACCTGGGACCAGCATCAGTGTGATCTGACTGTCGCCCCTCCTACCCTCACTCATTGGACTGACAGGTGAGATCCACTGCACACACCGGACCCACAGGTGAGGTCTGCGTTTACCTGTCTTTCTGCTGGAAGTGATGAAAAGCAGTTCTTACTGAATCCAACCTCCAACAGTGTGTTGGAGCCGCATGTTGAGAACTTCTTCTTTCTGATCCAGACACTTGACAGTGGGTGGGTTTATATAGGATCAGTTTGCCTGTCCTACCTGATCATTGACACTGTTCTCTGATTGGCTCTTACAGATGGCGTCAGACCTCCACCATGATGGTGAGTGTCATCAAAGGTTCAATCGTGTGTCTGGGATGAATTTCCTTTTGCTGGACTAACTAACACAGCGCTGACTGTGTGTTAGTGATGAAGAGTTAACAGTGAATGAAGCAGGTGAGTCAGGGAACAAAGTCTTTATTTACCTTTTGTAGTTTTACACCTCAGCAGAAACCACAGACCTGATGTCCTGACGTGGACCACCTGGGACCAGCATCAGTGTGATCTGACTGTCGCCCTCCTACCCTCACTCATTGGACTGACAGGTGAGATCCACTGCACACACCGGACCCACAGGTGAGGTCTGCGTTTACCTGTCTTTCTGCTGGAAGTGATGAAAAGCAGTTCTTACTGAATCCAACCTCCAACAGTGTGTTGGAGCCGCATGTTGAGAACTTCTTCTTTCTGATCCAGACACTTGACAGTGGGTGGGTTTATATAGGATCAGTTTGCCTGTCCTACCTGCTCATTGACACTGTTCTCTGATTGGCTCTTACAGATGGCGTCAGACCTCCACCATGATGGTGAGTGTCATCAAAGGTTCAATCGTGTGTCTGGGATGAATTTCCTTTTGCTGGACTAACTAACACAGCGCTGACTGTGTGTTAGTGATGAAGAGTTAACAGTGAATGAAGCAGGTGAGTCAGGGAACAAAGTCTTTATTTACCTTTTGTAGTTTTACACCTCAGCAGAAACCACAGACCTGATGTCCTGACGTGGACCACCTGGGACCAGCATCAGTGTGATCTGACTGTCGCCCCTCCTACCCTCAGACTCATTGGACTGACAGGTGAGATCCACTGCACACAGGACGGACCCACAGGTGAGGTCTGCGTTTACCTGTCTTTCTGCTGGAAGTGATGAAAAGCAGTTCTTACTGAATCCAACCTCCAACAGTGTGTTAGAGCCGCATGTTGAGAACTTCTTCATTCTGATCTAGACACTTGACAGTGGGTGGGTTTATATAGGATCAGTTTGCCTGTCCTACCTGGTCATTGACACTGTTCTCTGATTGGCTCTTACAGATGGCGTCAGACCTCCACCATGATGGTGAGTGTCATCAAAGGTTCAATCGTGTGTCTGGGATGAATTTCCTTTTGCTGGACTAACTAACACAGCGCTGACTGTGTGTTAGTGATGAAGAGTTAACAGTGAATGAAGCAGGTGAGTCAGGGAACAAAGTCTTTATTTACCTTTTGTAGTTTTACACCTCAGCAGAAACCACAGACCTGATGTCCTGACGTGGACCACCTGGGACCAGCATCAGTGTGATCTGACTGTCGCCCTCCTACCCTCACTCATTGGACTGACAGGTGAGATCCACTGCACACACCGGACCCACAGGTGAGGTCTGCGTTTACCTGTCTTTCTGCTGGAAGTGATGAAAAGCAGTTCTTACTGAATCAACCTCCAACAGTGTGTTGGAGCCGCATGTTGAGAACTTCTTCTTTCTGATCCAGACACTTGACAGTGGGTGGGTTTATATAGGATCAGTTTGCCTGTCCTACCTGCTCATTGACACTGTTCTCTGATTGGCTCTTACAGATGGCGTCAGACCTCAGTGACGTCAGACCTCCACCATGATGGTGAGTGTCATCAAAGGTTCAATCGTGTGTCTGGGATGAATTTCCTTTTGCTGTGTGTGTAGTTAGTGATGAAGAGTTAACAGTGAATGAAGCAGGTGAGTCAGGGAACAAAGTCTTTATTTACCTTTTGTAGTTTTACACCTCAGCAGGAACCACAGACCTGATGTCCTGACGTGGACCACCTAGGACCAGCATCAGTGTGATCTGACTGTCGCCCCTCCTACCCTCACTCATTGGACTGACAGGTGAGATCCACTGCACACACCGGACCCACAGGTGAGGTCTGCGTTTACCTGTCTTTCTGCTGGAAGTGATGAAAAGCAGTTCTTACTGAATCCAACCTCCAACAGTGTGTTGGAGCCGCATGTTGAGAACTTCTTCTTTCTGATCCAGACACTTGACAGTGGGTGGGTTTATATAGGATCAGTTTGCCTGTCCTACCTGATCATTGACACTGCTCTCTGATTGGCTCTTACAGATGGCGTCAGACCTCAGACCAGACCTCCACCATGATGGTGAGTGTCATCAAAGGTTCAATCGTGTGTCTGGGATGAATTTCCTTTTGCTGGACTAACTAACACAGCGCTGACTGTGTGTTAGTGATGAAGAGTTAACAGTGAATGAAGCAGGTGAGTCAGGGAACAAAGTCTTTATTTACCTTTTGTAGTTTTACACCTCAGCAGAAACCACAGACCTGATGTCCTGACGTGGACCACCTGGGACCAGCATCAGTGTGATCTGACTGTCGCCCCTCCTACCCTCACTCATTGGACTGACAGGTGAGATCCACTGCACACACCGGACCCACAGGTGAGGTCTGCGTTTACCTGTCTTTCTGCTGGAAGTGATGAAAAGCAGTTCTTACTGAATCCAACCTCCAACAGTGTGTTGGAGCCGCATGTTGAGAAGTTCTTCTTTCTGATCCAGACACTTGACAGTGGGTGGGTTTATATAGGATCAGTTTGCCTGTCCTACCTGATCATTGACACTGTTCTCTGATTGGCTCTTACAGATGGCGTCAGACCTCAGTGACGTCAGACCTCCACCATGATGGTGAGTGTCATCAAAGGTTCAATCGTGTGTCTGGGATGAATTTCCTTTTGCTGTGTGTTAGTGATGAAGAGTTAACAGTGAATGAAGCAGGTGAGTCAGGGAACAAAGTCTTTATTTACCTTTTGTAGTTTTACACCTCAGCAGAAACCACAGACCTGATGTCCTGACGTGGACCACCTAGGACCAGCATCAGTGTGATCTGACTGTCGCCCCTCCTACCCTCAGACTCATTGGACTGACAGGTGAGATCCACTGCACACACCGGACCCACAGGTGAGGTCTGCGCTTACCTGTCTTTCTGCTGGAAGTGATGAAAAGCAGTTCTTACTGAATCCAACCTCCAACAGTCTGTTGGAGCCGCATGTTGAGAACTTCTTCTTTCTGATCCAGACACTTGACAGTGGGTGGGTTTATATAGGATCAGTTTGCCTGTCCTACCTGATCATTGACACTGCTCTCTGATTGGCTCTTACAGATGGCGTCAGACCTCCACCATGATGGTGAGTGTGTCATCAAAGGTTCAATCGTGTGTCTGGGATGAATTTCCTTTTGCTGGACTAACTAACACAGCGCTGACTGTGTGTTAGTGATGAAGAGTTAACAGTGAATGAAGCAGGTGAGTCAGGGAACAAAGTCTTTATTTACCTTTTGTAGTTTTACACCTCAGCAGAAACCACAGACCTGATGTCCTGACGTGGACCACCTAGGACCAGCATCAGTGTGATCTGACTGTCGCCCCTCCTACCCTCAGACTCATTGGACTGACAGGTGAGATCCACTGCACACACCGGACCCACAGGTGAGGTCTGCGTTTACTGTCTTTCTGCTGGAAGTGATGAAAAGCAGTTCTTACTGAATCCAACCTCCAACAGTCTGTTGGAGCCGCATGTTGAGAACTTCTTCATTCTGATCTAGACACTTGACAGTGGGTGGGTTTATATAGGATCAGTTTGCCTGTCCTACCTGCTAATTGACACTGCTCTCTGATTGGCTCTTACAGATGGCGTCAGACCTCCACCATGATGGTGAGTGTCATCAAAGGTTCAATCGTGTGTCTGGGATGAATTTCCTTTTGCTGGACTAACTAACACAGCGCTGACTGTGTGTTAGTGATGAAGAGTTAACAGTGAATGAAGCAGGTGAGTCAGGGAACAAAGTCTTTATTTACCTTTTGTAGTTTTACACCTCAGCAGGAACCACAGACCTGATGTCCTGACGTGGACCACCTAGGACCAGCATCAGTGTGATCTGACTGTCGCCCCTCCTACCCTCACTCATTGGACTGACAGGTGAGATCCACTGCACACACCGGACCCACAGGTGAGGTCTGCGTTTACCTGTCTTTCTGCTGGAAGTGATGAAAAGCAGTTCTTACTGAATCCAACCTCCAACAGTGTGTTGGAGCCGCATGTTGAGAACTTCTTCTTTCTGATCCAGACACTTGACAGTGGGTGGGTTTATATAGGATCAGTTTGCCTGTCCTACCTGATCATTGACACTGTTCTCTGATTGGCTCTTACAGATGGCGTCAGACCTCAGTGACGTCAGACCTCCACCATGATGGTGAGTGTCATCAAAGGTTCAATCGTGTGTCTGGGATGAATTTCCTTTTGCTGTGTGTTAGTGATGAAGAGTTAACAGTGAATGAAGCAGGTGAGTCAGGGGGAACAAAGTCTTTATTTACCTTTTGTAGTTTTACACCTCAGCAGGAACCACAGACCTGATGTCCTGACGTGGACCACCTAGGACCAGCATCAGTGTGATCTGACTGTCGCCCCTCCTACCCTCAGACTCATTGGACTGACAGGTGAGATCCACTGCACACACCGGACCCACAGGTGAGGTCTGCGTTTACCTGTCTTTCTGCTGGAAGTGATGAAAAGCAGTTCTTACTGAATCCAACCTCCAACAGTGTGTTGGAGCCGCATGTTGAGAACTTCTTCATTCTGATCTAGACACTTGACAGTGGGTGGGTTTATATAGGATCAGTTTGCCTGTCCTACCTGCTCATTGACACTGTTCTCTGATTGGCTCTTACAGATGGCGTCAGACCTCCACCATGATGGTGAGTGTCATCAAAGGTTCAATCGTGTGTCTGGGATGAATTTCCTTTTGCTGGACTAACTAACACAGCGCTGACTGTGTGTTAGTGATGAAGAGTTAACAGTGAATGAAGCAGGTGAGTCAGGGAACAAAGTCTTTATTTACCTTTTGTAGTTTTACACCTCAGCAGAAACCACAGACCTGATGTCCTGACGTGGACCACCTGGGACCAGCATCAGTGTGATCTGACTGTCGCCCCTCCTACCCTCACTCATTGGACTGACAGGTGAGATCCACTGCACACACCGGACCCACAGGTGTGGTCTGCGTTTACCTGTCTTTCTGCTGGAAGTGATGAAAAGCAGTTCTTACTGAATCCAACCTCCAACAGTGTGTTGGAGCCGCATGTTGAGAACTTCTTCTTTCTGATCCAGACACTTGACAGTGGGTGGGTTTATATAGGATCAGTTTGCCTGTCCTACCTGCTCATTGACACTGTTCTCTGATTGGCTCTTACAGATGGCGTCAGACCTCAGTGACGTCAGACCTCCACCATGATGGTGAGTGTCATCAAAGGTTCAATCGTGTGTCTGGGATGAATTTCCTTTTGCTGTGTGTTAGTGATGAAGAGTTAACAGTGAATGAAGCAGGTGAGTCAGGGAACAAAGTCTTTATTTACCTTTTGTAGTTTTACACCTCAGCAGAAACCACAGACCTGATGTCCTGACGTGGACCACCTGGGACCAGCATCAGTGTGATCTGACTGTCGCCCCTCCTACCCTCACTCATTGGACTGACAGGTGAGATCCACTGCACACACCGGACCCACAGGTGAGGTCTGCGTTTACCTGTCTTTCTGCTGGAAGTGATGAAAAGCAGTTCTTACTGAATTCAACCTCCAACAGTGTGTTGGAGCCGCATGTTGAGAACTTCTTCTTTCTGATCCAGACACTTGACAGTGGGTGGGTTTATATAGGATCAGTTTGCCTGTCCTACCTGCTCATTGACACTGTTCTCTGATTGGCTCTTACAGATGGCGTCAGACCTCCAGACCTCCACCATGATGGTGAGTGTCATCAAAGGTTCAATCGTGTGTCTGGGATGAATTTCCTTTTGCTGGACTAACTAACACAGCGCTGACTGTGTGTTAGTGATGAAGAGTTAACAGTGAATGAAGCAGGTGAGTCAGGGAACAAAGTCTTTATTTACCTTTTGTAGTTTTACACCTCAGCAGGAACCACAGACCTGATGTCCTGACGTGGACCACCTAGGACCAGCATCAGTGTGATCTGACTGTCGCCCCTCCTACCCTCACTCATTGGACTGACAGGTGAGATCCACTGCACACACCGGACCCACAGGTGAGGTCTGCGTTTACCTGTCTTTCTGCTGGAAGTGATGAAAAGCAGTTCTTACTGAATCCAACCTCCAACAGTCTGTTGGAGCCGCATGTTGAGAACTTCTTCTTTCTGATCCAGACACTTGACAGTGGGTGGGTTTATATAGGATCAGTTTGCCTGTCCTACCTGCTCATTGACACTGTTCTCTGATTGGCTCTTACAGATGGCGTCAGACCTCCACCATGATGGTGAGTGTCATCAAAGGTTCAATCGTGTGTCTGGGATGAATTTCCTTTTGCTGGACAACTAACACAGCGCTGACTGTGTGTTAGTGATGAAGAGTTAACAGTGAATGAAGCAGGTGAGTCAGGGAACAAAGTCTTTATTTACCTTTTGTAGTTTTACACCTCAGCAGAAACCACAGACCTGATGTCCTGACGTGGACCACCTGGGACCAGCATCAGTGTGATCTGACTGTCGCCCCTCCTACCCTCACTCATTGGACTGACAGGTGAGATCCACTGCACACACCGGACCCACAGGTGAGGTCTGCGTTTACCTGTCTTTCTGCTGGAAGTGATGAAAAGCAGTTCTTACTGAATCCAACCTCCAACAGTGTGTTGGAGCCGCATGTTGAGAACTTCTTCTTTCTGATCCAGACACTTGACAGTGGGTGGGTTTATATAGGATCAGTTTGCCTGTCCTACCTGCTCATTGACACTGTTCTCTGATTGGCTCTTACAGATGGCGTCAGACCTCAGTGACGCAGACCTCCACCATGATGGTGAGTGTCATCAAAAAGTTCAATCGTGTGTCTGGGATGAATTTCCTTTTGCTGTGTGTTAGTGATGAAGAGTTAACAGTGAATGAAGCAGGTGAGTCAGGGAACAAAGTCTTTATTTACCTTTTGTAGTTTTACACCTCAGCAGGAACCACAGACCTGATGTCCTGACATGGACCACCTAGGACCAGCATCAGTGTGATCTGACTGTCGCCCTCCTACCCTCACTCATTGGACTGACAGGTGAGATCCACTGCACACACCGGACCCACAGGTGAGGTCTGCGCTTACCTGTCTTTCTGCTGGAAGTGATGAAAAGCAGTTCTTACTGAATCCAACCTCCAACAGTGTGTTGGAGCCGCATGTTGAGAACTTCTTCTTTCTGATCTAGACACTTGACAGTGGGTGGGTTTATATAGGATCAGTTTGCCTGTCCTACCTGCTCATTGACACTGCTCTCTGATTGGCTCTTACAGATGGCGTCAGACCTCCACCATGATGGTGAGTGTCATCAAAGGTTCAATCGTGTGTCTGGGATGAATTTCCTTTTGCTGGACTAACTAACACAGCGCTGACTGTGTGTTAGTGATGAAGAGTTAACAGTGAATGAAGCAGGTGAGTCAGGGAACAAAGTCTTTATTTACCTTTTGTAGTTTTACACCTCAGCAGAAACCACAGACCTGATGTCCTGACGTGGACCACCTGGGACCAGCATCAGTGTGATCTGACTGTCGCCCCTCCTACCCTCACTCATTGGACTGACAGGTGAGATCCACTGCACACACCGGACCCACAGGTGAGGTCTGCGTTTACCTGTCTTTCTGCTGGAAGTGATGAAAAGCAGTTCTTACTGAATTCAACCTCCAACAGTGTGTTGGAGCCGCATGTTGAGAAGTTCTTCTTTCTGATCCAGACACTTGACAGTGGGTGGGTTTATATAGGATCAGTTTGCCTGTCCTACCTGATCATTGACACTGTTCTCTGATTGGCTCTTACAGATGGCGTCAGACCTCAGTGACGCCAGACCTCCACCATGATGGTGAGTGTCATCAAAGGTTCAATCGTGTGTCTGGGATGAATTTCCTTTTGCTGTGTGTTAGTGATGAAGAGTTAACAGTGAATGAAGCAGGTGAGTCAGGGAACAAAGTCTTTATTTACCTTTTGTAGTTTTACACCTCAGCAGAAACCACAGACCTGATGTCCTGACGTGGACCACCTAGGACCAGCATCAGTGTGATCTGACTGTCGCCCCTCCTACCCTCAGACTCATTGGACTGACAGGTGAGATCCACTGCACACACCGGACCCACAGGTGAGGTCTGCGTTTACCTGTCTTTCTGCTGGAAGTGATGAAAAGCAGTTCTTACTGAATCCAACCTCCAACAGTCTGTTGGAGCCGCATGTTGAGAACTTCTTCTTTCTGATCTAGACACTTGACAGTGGGTGGGTTTATATAGGATCAGTTTGCCTGTCCTACCTGCTCATTGACACTGCTCTCTGATTGGCTCTTACAGATGGCGTCAGACCTCCACCATGATGGTGAGTGTCATCAAAGGTTCAATCGTGTGTCTGGGATGAATTTCCTTTTGCTGTGTGTTAGTGATGAAGAGTTAACAGTGAATGAAGCAGGTGAGTCAGGGAACAAAGTCTTTATTTACCTTTTGTAGTTTTACACCTCAGCAGGAACCACAGACCTGATGTCCTGACGTGGACCACCTAGGACCAGCATCAGTGTGATCTGACTGTCGCCCCTCCTACCCTCACTCATTGGACTGACAGGTGAGATCCACTGCACACACCGGACCCACAGGTGAGGTCTGCGTTTACCTGTCTTTCTGCTGGAAGTGATGAAAACCAGTTCTTACTGAATCCAACCTCCAACAGTGTGTTGGAGCCGCATGTTGAGAACTTCTTCTTTCTGATCTAGACACTTGACAGTGGGTGGGTTTATATAGGATCAGTTTGCCTGTCCTACCTGCTCATTGACACTGCTCTCTGATTGGCTCTTACAGATGGCGTCAGACCTCCACCATGATGGTGAGTGTCATCAAAGGTTCAATCGTGTGTCTGGGATGAATTTCCTTTTGCTGGACTAACTAACACAGCGCTGACTGTGTGTTAGTGATGAAGAGTTAACAGTGAATGAAGCAGGTGAGTCAGGGAACAAAGTCTTTATTTACCTTTTGTAGTTTTACACCTCAGCAGAAACCACAGACCTGATGTCCTGACGTGGACCACCTGGGACCAGCATCAGTGTGATCTGACTGTCGCCCCTCCTACCCTCACTCATTGGACTGACAGGTGAGATCCACTGCACACACCGGACCCACAGGTGAGGTCTGCGTTTACCTGTCTTTCTGCTGGAAGTGATGAAAAGCAGTTCTTACTGAATCCAACCTCCAACAGTCTGTTGGAGCCGCATGTTGAGAAGTTCTTCTTTCTGATCCAGACACTTGACAGTGGGTGGGTTTATATAGGATCAGTTTGCCTGTCCTACCTGCTAATTGACACTGTTCTCTGATTGGCTCTTACAGATGGCGTCAGACCTCCACCATGATGGTGAGTGTCATCAAAGGTTCAATCGTGTGTCTGGGATGAATTTCCTTTTGCTGGACTAACTAACACAGCGCTGACTGTGTGTTAGTGATGAAGAGTTAACAGTGAATGAAGCAGGTGAGTCAGGGAACAAAGTCTTTATTTACCTTTTGTAGTTTTACACCTCAGCAGAAACCACAGACCTGATGTCCTGACGTGGACCACCTGGGACCAGCATCAGTGTGATCTGACTGTCGCCCCTCCTACCCTCACTCATTGGACTGACAGGTGAGATCCACTGCACACACCAGACCCACAGGTGAGGTCTGCGTTTACCTGTCTTTCTGCTGGAAGTGATGAAAACCAGTTCTTACTGAATCCAACCTCCAACAGTGTGTTGGAGCCGCATGTTGAGAACTTCTTCTTTCTGATCCAGACACTTGACAGTGGGTGGGTTTATATAGGATCAGTTTGCCTGTCCTACCTGATCATTGACACTGTTCTCTGATTGGCTCTTACAGATGGCGTCAGACCTCCACCATGATGGTGAGTGTCATCAAAGGTTCAATCGTGTGTCTGGGATGAATTTCCTTTTGCTGGACTAACTAACACAGCGCTGACTGTGTGTTAGTGATGAAGAGTTAACAGTGAATGAAGCAGGTGAGTCAGGGAACAAAGTCTTTATTTACCTTTTGTAGTTTTACACCTCAGCAGGAACCACAGACCTGATGTCCTGACGTGGACCACCTAGGACCAGCATCAGTGTGATCTGACTGTCGCCCCTCCTACCCTCACTCATTGGACTGACAGGTGAGATCCACTGCACACACCGGACCCACAGGTGAGGTCTGCGTTTACCTGTCTTTCTGCTGGAAGTGATGAAAAGCAGTTCTTACTGAATCCAACCTCCAACAGTCTGTTGGAGCCGCATGTTGAGAAGTTCTTCTTTCTGATCCAGACACTTGACAGTGGGTGGGTTTATATAGGATCAGTTTGCCTGTCCTACCTGCTCATTGACACTGCTCTCTGATTGGCTCTTACAGATGGCGTCAGACCTCAGTGACGTCAGACCTCCACCATGATGGTGAGTGTCATCAAAGGTTCAATCGTGTGTCTGGGATGAATTTCCTTTTGCTGGACTAACTAACACAGCGCTGACTGTGTGTTAGTGATGAAGTTAACAGTGCTGACTGTGTGTTAGTGATGAAGAGTTAACAGTGAATGAAGCAGGTGAGTCAGGGAACAAAGTCTTTATTTACCTTTGTGTAGTTTTACACCTCAGCAGAAACCACAGACCTGATGTCCTGACGTGGACCACCTAGGACCAGCATCAGTGTGATCTGACTGTCGCCCCTCCTACCCTCAGACTCATTGGACTGACAGGTGAGATCCACTGCACACACCGGACCCACAGGTGAGGTCTGCGTTTACCTGTCTTTCTGCTGGAAGTGATGAAAACCAGTTCTTACTGAATCCAACCTCCAACAGTCTGTTGGAGCCGCATGTTGAGAACTTCTTCTTTCTGATCTAGACACTTGACAGTGGGTGGGTTTATATAGGATCAGTTTGCCTGTCCTACCTGATCATTGACACTGCTCTCTGATTGGCTCTTACAGATGGCGTCAGACCTCCACCATGATGGTGAGTGTCATCAAAGGTTCAATCGTGTGTCTGGGATGAATTTCCTTTTGCTGGACTAACTAACACAGCGCTGACTGTGTGTTAGTGATGAAGAGTTAACAGTGAATGAAGCAGGTGAGTCAGGGAACAAAGTCTTTATTTACCTTTTGTAGTTTTACACCTCAGCAGAAACCACAGACCTGATGTCCTGACGTGGACCACCTAGGACCAGCATCAGTGTGATCTGACTGTCGCCCCTCCTACCCTCAGACTCATTGGACTGACAGGTGAGATCCACTGCACACACCGGACCCACAGGTGAGGTCTGCGCTTACCTGTCTTTCTGCTGGAAGTGATGAAAACCAGTTCTTACTGAATCCAACCTCCAACAGTCTGTTGGAGCCGCATGTGAGAACTTCTTTCTTCATTCTGATTTAGACACTTGACAGTGGGTGGGTTTATATAGGATCAGTTTGCCTGTCCTACCTGGTCATTGACACTGCTCTCTGATTGGCTCTTACAGATGGCGTCAGACCTCCACCATGATGGTGAGTGTCATCAAAGGTTCAATCGTGTGTCTGGGATGAATTTCCTTTTGCTGGACTAACTAACACAGCGCTGACTGTGTGTTAGTGATGAAGAGTTAACAGTGAATGAAGCAGGTGAGTCAGGGAACAAAGTCTTTATTTACAGCAGTTTTACACCTCAGCAGAAACCACAGACCTGATGTCCTGACGTGGACCACCTGGGACCAGCATCAGTGTGATCTGACTGTCGCCCCTCCTACCCTCACTCATTGGACTGACAGGTGAGATCCACTGCACACACCGGACCCACAGGTGAGGTCTGCGTTTACCTGTCTTTCTGCTGGAAGTGATGAAAAGCAGTTCTTACTGAATCCAACCTCCAACAGTGTGTTGGAGCCGCATGTTGAGAACTTCTTCTTTCTGATCCAGACACTTGACAGTGGGTGGGTTTATATAGGATCAGTTTGCCTGTCCTACCTGATCATTGACACTGTTCTCTGATTGGCTCTTACAGATGGCGTCAGACCTCCACCATGATGGTGAGTGTCATCAAAGGTTCAATCGTGTGTCTGGGATTATGTCACAGAGCGGGCGGGGTTAGACTGCTGGGAGACGTGCTGACGTAGTGGTAACGTATTGTGTCACTTCCTGTTTGCGGCTTCTACACTGTGGTGCTACGAGTGTTTGCAGTTATCCTAGCTTATCAATCTACATTAACTTTGCCGTGCTCTGTGTTCAATCTCTGAAGTCTTGCACACGTATATTGCTTTAGTTGAACATCTGTTGTGCACGGGCCCCTTGGGATTTAACACTAGAATATAATCACTCTATCTCTGGTCCGCTAGCTTAGCTGTTAGCAATGGCTTATCTCTCTCCTGCTGTCTCTCCTCTCTCTTGCACGGTGTGTGAGATGTTTAGTCACTCCTCTGCCTCCTTTAGCGATAATGGTATGTGTAATAAATGTAGCATTTTTGTAGCATTGGGGGCGAGGCTGAGGGAAGTAGAGGCTCGGCTCCGCACCATAGATAACCACCCTGCAGCAGCGCTAGCTAGTCAGTTCCCAGTACTTGGTCTGGACCAGCCTAGAGTAGCTTCAGCTAGCCGTCCCACTTTAGCTCCTGTTAGCTGTTCCCCGCCAGCTCCCGAGCAGTTGGGAAGCCCGGGTGGCTGGGTGGCAGTCCGAGGGAAACATAGCCTAAAACAACGGCCCGTGGTTCACCAGCAGCCGCTTCACGTTTCAATCACATTTTCCCCAATCAGCGACACACCCGCTGAGGAAAAAACTCTGCTTATTGGCAGCTCCATTTAGCCAAATGTGAAGTTAGAAACTCCAGCGAATATAGTTAAATGCATTCCTGGGGACAGAGCGGGCGACGTTTTTAAAACTGCTGGCTAAGGTCAAACGTACATTTGGTAAGATTGTTATTCACGTCGGCGGTAATTACACACGATTACGCCAATCGGAGGTCACTAAAATTAATGTGGAATCGGTGTGTAACTATGCCAAAACAATGTCGGACTCCGTAGTTTTCTCTGAACCCCTGCCTGATTTGACCAGTGATGACATGTTTAGCCACAGGACATCATTCCATCACTGGCTGTCTAGGTGGTGTCCAGCAAACCACGTGGCCTTCATTGACAACTGGAAAACTTTTTGGGGAAAACCTGGTCTGATTAGGAGAGACGGCATCCATCCCACTTTGGATGGTGCAGCTCTAATATCTAGAAATATGGCAGATTTTGTTAGACAACCAAAGTCATGAGACCAGGAGGCAGAGTTGCAGTCCTACACGCTTCTCTGCAGTTTCTATAGAGCTGTCACCCTCCCATGATTCCTTACCATTCCAGCAATTCCCTTTATCCTATAGAGACTGTGTCTGCTCCCCGTCAACAAAAAGTCAATAAACCAAATAAGGCAAGAGGTGTTATTCATAAAAACCTAAAAAAAATAAAAACACCACAATTAGATGTGGGCTATTAAACATTAGATCTCTTTTGTCTAAATCTCTGTTAGTAAATCATTTGATAACAAGGGGGGAGTTGTAGGTTTCAGCAGTGAGGATCACTTCCGCGTTCAAAAAGCTGCAGTTCCTCGGCTGCCGCTGGGGGCTGGCTCCAGAAGTGAGCAATTCTCCATTGACCCCCATGTTAAAATAGCCAACTTTACAGCCTAAAAAACACATTTTACAGCCTGGTACATTTTTTGTTTTTGGTCTCTATTGATAGTTTCCACCTCCGTGAACACTGTGAGGGGGGTGAATTTTTTTGTACCACAACCATTTTAGTGTTATTTAGGCTTAATAAATTGGGGCGTGGTTATGTTGAGTGACAGTCCGTAGACAGGCACTGACAGTTAGCTTCGTTGCTAAAGCATCGCATCGGCTGGGCTAGCTAGGCGGCTACATCCAGAGGCCTACGGCTACCTCCAGCGGTTGACAGGAGTTGCAGTGTCCGTGTTTGTTTACCAATGTTCGGATAGGTTTTTGTGACAGTATGGCTTGTTGTAGTGTGGACTGTACTAACCGACCGTCGAAGGAGTCTGTGTTGCAGTTTTTTCGGTAAGTAAATTTATCAGTATTTTACCTGGATGTTTGCACTAATTAGTACCGGCATATTTTGCCGCTGGCTTATGACTTAATTGCCGATTTATGGTCGCTGCTGATACAGATAGGGGACCGGAGCGGATAATGTTAGGAACGCTGCTGCGGTGTGTTCCGTGCTCTCAGAGTCCGTTTATTGCGGCAATACGAGGCTACAACTTTATTTCGTCTCATTTTTCTGTTTAAAAAGTCCGACATTGCATGGACAGAGCAGCTCCGTCAGTCAGCGGCTGCTGTTGTTTGTATGCTGCTGTAACTGTAAATGGATAGTGGATGGAGGCAGCGGCGAAAGCCGGTAAATATTAAATATTAAACATTTTAATATATTATCATCATCATTATTTTTTATCGTTCACTCATTATATATCATTAATAATAATGGCAACAATAATAATAATAATAATAATGTTTTAACTTTTTAATATATTTTATTAATATGAAAATAATAATGATTGTTTCACAGTTAAATAACAGGCTAGAAATAAATCCCCCCCCACAACTCCACCAAACCCTGCAGCTCCATCTAAAACCTCTCTATCTTTATTTAAACAGTCATGTTTAAAACACAGCAGCAACATTATGATCTCTGTTGTATGTTCTGTGTCATGTTACACGGGTCGAGCTAGTCGGGTCGGACTCTGGGACTGGATGTAGCTGCATGTAGCTGCCGCTTAGCTTGTTAGCCTAGCTGATTAGCTTTAGGCTAGCTCGGTTGGTCCGAGCTAAGTGGCCGGATTCTCGGCCGGCTGACCCCGGCTGACCCGTAGAGTAACCGCCTCTTCGCCAAATATGGAAAGTACACTCCCACTAAAATCGAAGATGGCGCAGCTCAAATACCCATGGTTTGGTCACAAAAACGACTCCCCGAAACCAATGGGTGACGTCACGGGTGCTACGTCCATGTCTTATACAGTCTATGTTTGATAATGGATCAACAGATTGATTTATTCTGTCTTACTGAGACCTGGCTGCAGGAGGAAGAATATGTCAGTCTAACTGAGTCAACCCCTGCTAGTCATATTAATTATCACATTTCTCGAGGCACAGGCCGAGGAGGAGGAGTGGCAGAAATCTACCACTCAAGTTTATTAATTAATCCCAGACCCAAGCCTAGTTAGCCTAGCACATTTGAAAGCCTTATCCTCAGCCTCTCACATCCAAACTGGAAGACAGAAAAACCAGTCCTATTTGCTGTGGTGTATCATCCACCTGCTGCTTACTCAGAGTTTTTATCTGATTTAGTGCTTAGTACGGATAAAGCAATTATAGTGGGTGACTTTAATATTCATGTAGATACCCACAATGACTTAAGACTGCATTCTATTCAGTATTTAGACTCGGCTTCTTGCAAAATCTTAACAAACCAACTCACCGTTTTAATCACACTCTTGTACTAACTTATGGCACAGAAGCTGAACATTTGACAGTTTTCCCTATTCTACGTTCTAGTCTACATTATTCTGTTCTATTCAACAGTATTCTATTCTTCAGTATCCTGTTCTTCATTCTGTTCTACAGTATTCTCTTCTTCAGAAAGGCTTCTACACTTTTAATCATGTCCATTGATTGTACACATTCTTTTTTGTAATCTGTCTTGTGATGGAGTTTAATGTCCTGCTGTGAAAAGTCATCATGGCACCATTCAGCTCATCTTTTGCTGAGCTTTCTGAAGTCCAGCTGTCTTTCACACAGAAATGTCCATGTTCTCATAAACCAACTGTATCTGATGCTTTATTTTGTTACATCAGGGTTTACTCTTACATCTCATGTAATGTAATTCCACCCATCCCACACACAGACTTTTGCAACCCCTCCCCTCAGGCAGGCGGCTGAGGAGCATCCGGTGCAGGACCACTAGGCTCAGGAACAGCTTCTTCCCTGAAGCTGTAAGACTGCTGAACTCTAGCCCTGCCCTGTAGATACCCCCCCTCCCTCCCCTCCTCACCACACAGTGACTGACTTGCACTACAACACTATCCACTATGTGCAATACTTGGCCATCATAGGGCAACATGTTCATATAGGTGCAATATATGGACTATAACTATAATATATGGACTACCTCTTTGCACTACTTTGCACTACTACTCCCTACTTGCACATGCATATTTATGCACATGCTAACCTCGGCTTCCTTATTTTATTTTATTTAATTGTTTATATGTTTATATTTTGCTCTGTTATCTATATTTTTATTGCCCTTATGTTTATATTTATATTTTGGCTCTTTACATCTTGCTCTTGATGGCTTAAACTGGGACCTGAGTACTAATTTCGTGCCATAACATGTAAATGTACTGGTATGACAATAAAAGTTCCTCGATCCTTGATCCTTTCTTATTGTGTTCTCTCCTCAGCCAACCTGAGCCGTGTGGTTCCTCATGGTCTCTTAGTGTTTTTCCTCCTTCCCTTTAATGGAAAAAACCCTGGAATTCTGGAGAGTAAGTGGAAATGTGGCTCTCAGGAAAATATATTGCTTTTATCATGTTGTATTTTTGTTGATTTATGTATTAGAGATGTTCCAAATGATTTCTGAATTGAATGTTGAAATATCGGCCACAGTGTGTGTGTTCTCTCTCATTAGGCTAATGGACGTGCAGATCGCATTGACAGCATAAAGCCCATGTTTGTTGAACCTAAAGGAAAGGGCACCTTCACTGAGGTGAGTGTGGTTTAATTAAATATCTGTGTGCATGGCTATGAAACCACTCTTTAGACAATGTCCAGGTTTCCAGACCTTTACAGGTCTCACAGTATTTCATGAGCTGGACATGGTGTGAGTTGGTAACAATATCTGATCTCTTTGTCTGTTCAGTTATGGACGGATTCTACAGCAAAGTCAACGATTCAGCATCCAAAGGGGGATGCTTCTTTGCTGTGTGTCGAGGGAAGGTGAGGTTGTTATGTTTTCATGGAGTCTGGAGAAATGCTTCAGAATATACTCTTTTTACCTTGGCACCTATCTTTTATATCCAAAAGACACAATGTCTTCAGTGTCCCCATCACCTCTCCTCTTGTGTCACCATCAGGCTAAACGTTTAGTTTTTGGCTTCATTACTGGAAGTCATTGTCACTTTGCTATTGTCAAAATCCCTCTGTTTCACCCACAAGCCCGTAACTTTCTATTGCTATTACACCTATGCAGGTTTGACAGGAACCCCTCTGTTTGCATACGAGTTGTAATTTCCTTTATATCAGCTGTAACATTACACAAATGCATCCATCTGTAAATGAACTTCGGTTAACATATTCCTATGCCAGGCCAGTGAGGGTCTGGATTTTGCAGACACCACAGGTCGGGGTGTCATCGTTATCGGCCTTCCCTTCCTTCCAAAGTTGGACCCTCGAGTCATCCTGAAGATGCAGTTCTTGGATGTGTCTTCTTCTGTGTGTGTGTGTGTGTGTGTGTGTGTGTGTGTGGACAGTACCTGTCTGGGCAGGAGTGGTACAGACAGCAGGCTTTCATGGCTGTGAACCAGGCCATCGGCAGAGTCATTTTCCTTAAGGAGGACTATGGAGCCATCTTCCTGTGTGATCAGAGGTCAGACTTCTCAGACACTGCACATTTATTTATGAGGATCATAAACATACATCCATGTATATCCATGGATATGCTATTAATAATTTCTAACAGTTTCAGCTCCTCTCATATGACACCTGACACACCGTTTTTTTTTTTTTTCAGGCAGCTCTGCTCTTTGTTTTTTACTTTTGCTAATGTTTTTTGAATGAACCAGGCTCTCAAAACGAGCAGTTTTACAGACATTAATTATGCAAACAATGAAATCTCATGAGAAAGCACCTCCTCATTAACAGGTGGCTTTCATCAGGCTGTAAGGAGCCATTTATTTGTATAGTTAAGAGAGTTTGAAGAGAGAGGTTAGGGTAAGAATATGAAAATGCACTGCCATCCTAGCATGGCTTTTATTCTCATGTCTACCCTGCAGTCCAAATTGTCAGTGCTGGAATAATAAAGTAATAATAATAATAAAGTTGCACAAAATGTCTTGAAAAACAAGTCGTGCCAGAAAAAAAAGTTGTCATAGGCAACAAAAACTCTGTTAATGTTGCTACTGTGTTATTAAAAGATGTATTAGTCATTAAAAGCCCCTAAAACTATAGTAGGACTGTTTGTGGATGCTGTTATTATATTTTTCTATCTAGCAACCAGCAATCAGGAAAATGCATGAAATAAGTTTTAACTTTAAACTTTTAACTAAAGTGAACTAATAATTCTAGTCTTGTGACAAGTAACCTGAACTTAAAGTGTAAAATCTGTGGAGTAATTAAACAAACTTTTAGCTTTACTAACATCATTCAGAAAGAACTGATCTGTTCAACAATGATGAAGGTGATTAAAATAAAATAACGTGTGACTTCTCCCACAGGTTTAAGTCCTCTGATGCCCGGGCTCAGCTTCCATTGTGGGTTAGGCCTTATGTGCGGCCTTATGATGGCTTTGGAAATGTGGTCCGTGATGTCTCTCAGTTCTTCAGGGTTGCAAATAAAATGGTAGCACGTTCACAAAAAGGATTAACAGTTGGGTATTTATATAGTACACCCATCAACTGTCTAATCTCTCTGCACACTAATACTTGTCCCAGTTGGTCCAACTCAGGTCTCAAGTCCTTGAGGGCTAGTTACAGTACAAGTCTCAGGACAGTGTCCTCCAGGATGACCAAACCAACTGGAGTCACATGTATTTCATATTTTTCTTGTAGTGTTGTATAGCAGAATAAATGTCTCTTAAATGAATGATAGATGTCTCTCACAGGAGGTGTCTGTCTTTCAGAGAAGTGTAACAATAGCAATCATAACAAATATGGAAAAACAGTGCTTCATTGTATATCGGGGTCAGATTTACTAAATGAATTTGGAGCCACAGTCTGTGTTCTCAGCTCCTTGTTTCCTGGGACAGGAGCACATTCAGCAAGTCAGAGCTCCAGTCAGTTCAGAGGTCTAGGCTTTAGAGGTGGAGTGGCCTTCAGGCTTTTTCAGCAGTGTGTTTATTTCCTTCCTCTACACCTGTACAACTGTGTTTTACTGCTGAGAGGTCTGATCCAGAGCTGTGACCATTAATTGCCTGTACAGTACTGACTGTGTGTGTTTGGATGTAACAGAGGCCTGTGGTAGAGAAGAAGACTGCTACAGAGAGCTGTGGGGCAGTGTGTTTGCCAGATATTCAGCCCTCTGGCTTCACTTCCTGCTCACACTCCCAAAGCTCCCACACCCAGAAGGCCAAGGTGCTGGATGCCCACCTTCCCAGCCTGAAGAGGAGGAGGCTCAGTGAGTATGAATATATGACTCCTTCAAATCCTGAAACAGTTCACAGAGGAGAAGTTAATCCTTAATGTGTTTTTAAGCTCTTGTTTGGTCTTTGTGATCAGATGAACACACTGGAGCCACTGGGATGCCCAGGATCTTTCTTCAGTATGAGTGTGAGGTGCAGAAGAGTCAGAGGAGACCAGCCAACCTGTTGGAGGCTCTGGAGCAAATCGACCATCACAGTGGAGGAAACGACGATGGTGTGGTGGGAGAGGAGAAGGTATTGTGTTTTCTGTCAGACACTGTGGTCTGTCCTACAAGACAAAAGCTGTTCTTTCTTTTTGACATGTATTAGTGTGTATGTCTCAAACGGAGTTACCAATGACTTCGTCCCTTGTTTTTCAGCTATGTGGAAGAAATCTGAACAGCTGACCCCAGAGCAGAAGCTTCTGGTGATAAAATAAGTCATTACCATAAATGTTACTGTGTAAAACACTGTTCTCTGTCCATAATGCTAAAGTGGAGGTCTCTGGTGGGGTTCCTCTTCTTTTTTCCCTCCTGATGTGAACCCATTTTCTTTTAACCTGACCTTTGAGGTGCATATAATTTACACTGTAGGCTTAATACGTGTCTGTCTCCAGTGTCCCTGTCAAAGTATGTGTGCACAGAAGGCTGCATCTGAATTAATACCTTATTACTTAAAGAATAAACAGCTCTTTCTTTTCTTTCTTTTCCGTTGTTTTTTTTTTTGGGATGATTCTACTCATATCTAAAATTTAGCCCTTCCCATCTTATACCTAAAAAGTACAGCACGTGGCCTTTGCACATGATCAGGTTCAAGGACAGGTCTGGGCGGAACTGGGCCCGCTCCTTTCCATCTCCCTCGCCTGGCTGGTGTGCTGTCCACCTGCACCAAACCTTGTGTTCATCCCATCTTCCCTCCCTTGTTTGTTGCAGGCCTGAGCTCGACGGCTGCCTTCTCTACCTACCTCATATCAGCCACACTTGGTTTTCCATGGTATATGGAGTGTTGTTGACTCATTTTCTTTAAAAAAACTTTCTCTTCTAGTGTTACATACACTGACAGTATTACATACACTGACAACGTCCTCCTCACACCTTCCCATCCTCAGTGTTATGTCCCCATGACAGTGTTATGTATGTGGAGTGTGTGTGGATGTGGTGGAGCTGTGGTTGAGCTGTGGTCGAGCTGTGGTCGAGCTGTGGTAGAGCTGTGTGCGGAGCAGGACAGAGTAGCAGACAGGAGGGAGATTTACAAGTTTGAAGTACAGCAGTAACAGACAGAGTGGTGCCCAAGACAGCCACGGGTGCAAGATAGACTGTACTCCAATGGAGATCAGTGTGGGAGACAGAGCGGGGATGTGTGCATGGGAGACAGAGTAGAGGTGTGTGTGTGGGAGACATAGTGGAGATGTGTGTGGGAGACATAGTAGAAGTGTGTGTGTGTGTGTGTGTGTGAGACAGAGCGGTGGAAAGACAGAGAATCAGGTCTAGAATAAGCAGAACACAGATGGATATGCACACATTGAAGAATACCAGCACCCAACACATGCACACAAAGCATGAGTGATTACTCCTTGCGATGCAGCAATAGCAGGCAGAGAGGCACACAAGGCAGCAACAAGTGCTGCAAGGGCAACCACCAATGGAATTTCCCTCATTGTAGTACATTGAAGTACACACAGATGGGTGAAGCATAGAAGGGTGAGGAGGGGTGAGGCATAGATGGATTCTTAACACATTGCACAAAACCTGACACCACATCATCATTAGGTTGTTTGGAAGAAGAAATGTCTTTTAGACCAACTGACCCTTTAATCAACATAACTGATCAAAAATATCACTGCAGTTAAGGATTCATTTCATTATTGATAGTGTGACGCTCATTTTCTTGATCGATCCCAGTATGAAATGTGTTAACAGCAGTTCAAACGGTGAAGATTTTCATTTCCTGTCATGTGACAAACAGTGAAGGGTCACATCTAACTGGATAAAACCTCAGAACATCTGAAACATGGCTTAAATAGTTAATTACTCAGTTGTTGCAAATGAATTTCCTGTTGCTGGACTAACTAACACAGCACTGACTGTGTCTCAGTGATGAAGAGTTAACAGTGAATGAAGCAGGTGAGTCAGGGAACAAAGTCTTTATTTATCTTTTGTAGTTTTAATTCAATTCAATTCAATTCAATTTTATTTATATAGCGCCTTCCACAATCAAAATTGTCTCAAAGCACTTTACAGAGACCCAGAGCCTGACCCCAGAGCAAGCACTTAAGGCGACAGTGGCAAGGAAAAGCTCCCTTTTAACAGGAAGAAACCTTGAGCAGAACCTGGCTCAGATGGGGGACCCTCCTGCCGATGGCCGGGCTGGGTGAAAGGAGGACACATCATCATCATCATCATCATCATCATCCGCTTATTCGGGGCCGGGTCTCGGGGGCAGCAGTCTAAGCAGGGACGCCCAGACTTCCCTCTCCCCGGACACTTCTTCCAGCTCTTCCGGGGGAACCCCGAGGCGTTCCCAGGCCAGCCGAGAGACATAGTCCCTCCAGCGTGTCCTAGGTCTTCCCCAGGGCCTCCTCCCGGTGAGACATGCCCGGAACACCTCCCTAGGGAAGCATCCAGGGGGCATCCTGAATAGATGCCCGAGCCACACAACTGGCCCCTCTCGATGTGGAGGAGCAGCGGCTGTACTCCAAGCTCCTCCCGGATGACCGAGCGCCTCACCCCTATCTCTAAGGGAGCGCCCAGCCACCCCAAGCGGAGGAAACTCATTTCGCCGCTTGTAGCTCATGTCCATAGGTGAGAATAGGAACGTTACATCGACCGGGTAAATTGAGAGCATGAGAGCAAAAACTCCGCTCCTTCTTCACCACGACGGACCAGTACATTGACCGCATTACTGCGGAAGCTGCACCAATCAGGTGAGTCAGGAAACAAAGTCTTTATTTATCTTTTGTAGTTTTACACCTCAGCAGAAACCACAGACCTGATGTCCTGACGTGGACCACCTAGGACCAGCATCACTGTGATCTGACTGTCGCCCTCCTACCCTCAGACTCATTGGACTGACAGGTGAGATCCACTGCACACACCGGACCCACAGGTGAGGTCTGCGTCTTTCTGCTGTAAGTGATTGTAAGTGAAAAGCAGTTCTTATTGAATCCAACCTCCAATAGTCTGTTGGAGCCGCATTTTGAGAACTTCTTCTTTCTGATCCAGACACTTGACCGTGGGTTTATATAGGATCTGTCCTACCTGCTCATTGACACTGCTCTCTGATTGGCTCTTACAGATGGCGTCAGACCTCCACCATGATGGTGAGTGTCATCAAAGGTTCAATCGTGTGTCTGGGATGATGTCACAGAGCGGGCGGGGTTAGACTCTGCTGGGAGACGTGTTGACGTAGTGGTAACGTATTGTGTCACTTCCTGTTTGCTGCTTCTGCACTGTGGTGCTACGAGTGTTTCCAGTTATCCTAGCTTATCAATCTACATTAACTTTGCCGTGCTCTGTGTTCAATCTCTGAAGTCTTGCACACGTATATTGCTTTAGTTGAACATCTGTTGTGCACGGGCCCCTTGGGATTTTACACTAGAATATAATCACTCTATCTCTGGTCCGCTAGCTTAGCTGTTAGCAATGGCTTCTCTCTCTCTCTCTCTCTCTCTCACGGTGTGTGAGATGTTTAGTCACTCCTCTGCCTCCTTTAGCGATAATGGTATATGTAATAAATGTAGCATTTTTGTAGCATTGGATGCGAGGCTGAGGGAAGTAGAGGCTCGGCTCCGCACCATAGATAACCACCCCTTAGCAGCGCTAGCTAGTCAGTCCCCAGTACTTGGTCTGGACCAGCTTCAGCTAGCCGTCCTACTTTAGCTCCTGTTAGCTGTTCCCCGCCAGCTCCCGAGCAGCTGGGAAGCCAGGGCGGCTGGGTGGCAGTCTGAAGGAAACATAGCCTGAAACAACGGCCCGTGGTTCACCAGCAACCGCTTCACGTTTCAAACACATTTTCCCCAATCAGCGACACACCCGCTGAGGAAAAAACTCTGCTTATTGGCAGCTCTATTTAGCGAAATGTGAAGTTAGAAACTCCAGCAACCATAGTTAAATGCATTCCTGGGGACAGAGCGGGCGACGTTGAATCGTATTTAAAACTGCTGGCTAAGGATAAACGTACATTTGGTAAGATTGTTATTCACGTCGGCGGTAATTACACTCGATTACGCCAATCGGAGGTCACTAAAATTAATGTGGAATCGGTGTGTAACTTTGCCAAAACAGTGTCGGACTTCGTAGTTTTCTCTGGACTCCTGCCCGATTTGACCAGTAATGACATGTTTAGCCGCATGTCATCATTCCGTCACTGGCTGTCTAGGTGGTGTCCAGCAAACGACGTGGCCTTCATAGACAACTGGAAAAGGCAAGAGGTGTTATTCATAAAAACACCACAATTAGATGTGGGCTATTAAACATTAGATCTCTTTTGTCTAAATCTCTGTTAGTAAATCATTTGATAATGGATCAGCAGATTGATTTATTCTGTCTTACTGAGACCTGGCTGCAGGAGGAAGAATATGTCAGTCTAACTGAGTCAACCCCTGCTAGTCATATTAATTATCACATTCCTCGAGGCACAGGCCGAGGAGGAGGAGTGGCAGAAATCTACCACTCAAGTTTATTAATTAATCCCAGACCCAAGCCTAGTTAGCCTAGCACATTTGAAAGCCTTATCCTCAGCCTCTCACATCCAAACTGGAAGACAGAAAAACCAGTCCTATTTGCTGTGGTGTATCGTCCACCTGCTGCTTACTCAGAGTTTTTGTCTGCATTCACTGAATTTTTATCTGATTTAGTGCTTAGTACGGATAAAGCAATTATAGTGGGTGACTTTAATATTCATGTAGATACCCACAATGACTTAAGACTGCATTCTATTCAGTATTTAGACTCAGCTTCTTGCAAAATGTTAACAAACCAACTCACCGTTTTAATCACACTCTTCATCTTGTACTAACTTATGGCACAGAAGCTGAACATTTGACAGTTTTCCCTATTCTACGTTCTAGTCTACATTATTCTGTTCTATTCAACAGTATTCTATTCTTCAGGATCCTGTTCTACAGTATTCTCTTCTTCAGAAAGGCTTCTACACTTTTAATCATGTCCATTGATTGGACAGATGTACACATTGTTTTGGAATCTGTCTTGTGATGGAGTTTAATGTCCTGCTGTGAAAAGTCATCATGGCACCATTCAGCTCATCTTTTGCTGAGCTTTCTGAAGTCCAGCTGTCTTTCACACAGAAATGTCCATGTTCCCATAAACCAACTGTATCTGATGTGTTGGCTTTATTTTATTACATCTCATGTAATGTCCTGATGGGACTCGGCCTTTGGAGAAGTGTAATGTTTCAACTTTTTCATATTAAAACAGTTTAACTTTTACAATGACAATGATGATTCATTTAAAGCTGCTGATCTTTCCTTCTGTGACAGGTTTGTTCCTGAAAACATGGCATCTTTAGGCAAAACTGTTGGTAAGGTCAAACATTATACTATGTGTACTGTATGGAAATATTTTTATTCTTCATTATTTCTGTCGTCATCCTCATGTGAATATCTTTCTCCTAGCTCTGCTGAAAGCTAGCGATGCTGGAGAGCGTCCTCTGCACCTGCATCACTGTGTGGCATGGCAGCTGCTCTGCTGCTGAGAGGAAGGCTCTGCAGAGGGTGGTAAAGGCTGCACAGAGGACTGTGGGGAACAGCCTGCCCACCACCTCAGACCACTACACAGCATGATGCAGAGGGAGGGCCCTCCGCATCATGAACAACTCCACCCATCCCTTTTACAGACTTTTGCAACCCCTCCCCTCAGGCAGGCGGCTGAGGAGCATCCGGTGCAGGACCACTAGGCTCAGGAACAGCTTCTTCCCTGAAGCTGTAAGACTGCTGAACTCTAGCCCTGCCCTGTAGATACCCTCCCCTCCCTCCCACACACACACTGACTGACTTGAACTACAACACTTTCCACTATGTGCAATACTTGGCCATCATAGGGTAACATGTTCATATAGGTGCAATATATGGACTACCTCTTTGCACTAGTACTACCTCCTACTTGCACATGCATGTTTATGCACATGCTAATCTCGGCTTCCTTATTTTATTTTATTTAATTGTTTATATGTTTATATTTTGCTCTGTTGTCTATATTTTTATTGCCCTTATGTTTATATTTATATTTTGGCTCTTTACATCTTGCTCTTGATGGCTTAAACTGGGACCTGAGTACTAATTTCGTGCCATAACATGTAAATGTACTGGCATGACAATAAAAGTTCCTTGATCCTTGATCCTTTCTTATTGTGTTCTCTCCTCAGCCAACCTGAGCCGTGTGGTTCCTCATGGTCTCTTTAGTGTTTTTCCTCCTTCCCTTTAATGGAAAAAACCCTGGAATTCTGGAGAGTAAGTGGAAATGTGGCTCTCAGGAAAATATATTGCTTTTATCGTGTTGTATTTTTGTTGATTTATGTATTAGAGATGTTCCAAATGATTTCTGAATTGAATGTTGAAATATCGGCCACAGTGTGTGTGTTCTCTCTCATTAGGCTAATGGACGTGCAGATCGCATTGACAGCATAAAGCCCATGTTTGTTGAACCTAAAGGAAAGGGCACCTTCACTGAGGTGAGTGTGGTTTAATTAAATATCTGTGTGCATGGCTATGAAACCACTCTTTAGACAACGTCCAGGTTTCCGGACCTTTACAGGTCTCACAGTATTTCATGAGCTGGACATGGTGTGAGTTGGTAACAATATTCAATTCAATTCAATTCAATTCAATTTTATTTATATAGCGCCTTCCACAATCAAAATTGTCTCAAAGCGCTTTACAGAGACCCAGAGCCTGCACTTAAGGCGACAGTGGCAAGGAAAACTCCCTTTTAACAGGAAGAAACCTTGAGCAGAACCTGGCTCAGATGGGGGACCCTCCTGCCGATGGCCGGGCTGGGTGAAAGGAGGAAAAGGAGGAAGATAGGACAGCTAGGAATGGAGGAGAGGGGGAGAAAGACATGCAGCATAATACAGACAATGTGGGTCAGCATTTACATTACAGTTAGTGAACAGTTATTGGATAATGTGTGCTCAGCAGATTAGAATTATGAAACAGAGCACGGAGGCAAAAAGCTGTCATGACTGGTAATTATT
Source organism: Toxotes chatareus (assembly GCA_016801885.1). Taxonomy (NCBI): domain Eukaryota; kingdom Metazoa; phylum Chordata; class Actinopteri; family Toxotidae; genus Toxotes; species Toxotes chatareus. The sequence continues at coordinate 56,784 of JAFBJY010000166.1, read as the reverse complement.
TACATTACAGTTTGCAAAGAATATTAATCAAATATTTATCTGTAGCAGAACGGAACATTAAACATGTTAGAAATAGATCATTGTAAACAATAAACAGCAGCAGGTGGGTGGAGCCAGGACCATAGGACAAGCAGCTCCAGAGCCAGAGGTACCTGCAGAAAGGTACAGAGAAAGAGAGACCAGAGAGAAACAAGCACAGGACTACGGGACAGAGAGGACACAGAGTTAATGACATGTAATAAAGGCTAATAAATTTGAGAGTGGGTCTGAGGAGAGAAAGAAAAAAGAAGAAGAAGTGCGCAGTAAATCATGGGATGTCCCCAGCAGCCTAGGCCTATAGCAGCATAACTAGGGGATGATTCAGTTGCCTGAGCCAGCCCTACTAAGGGCTATATCCTTAACTGTAACAGTGTCTATAGAGGTAATTGTGACTAACTATAAGTTTAATAAATAACTAGGACTGTAACTACAACTAATTATAAGCTTTATCAAACAAGAAGGTTTTAAGCTTCGTTTTAAAATTAGAGAGGGTGTCTGCTTCCCGAACCCAAACTGGCAGTTGGTTCCATAGGAGAGGGGCCTGATAACTAAAGGCTCGGCCTCCCATTCTACTTTTAGAGATTTTGGGAACCATAAGCAAACCTGCATTCTGGGAACGAAGCAATCTGTTAGGATGATATGGTACTATCAGCTCTTTGAGATATGAAGGAGCCTGGCCATTGAGGGCCTTATATGTAAGGAGAAGGATTTTAAAATCAATTCTGGATTTTACAGGAAGCCAATGAAGAGAAGTTAGTACAGGAGTAATGTGATCTCTCTTGCTAATTCCAGTCAGTACTCTCGCTGCAGCATTTTGGATCAGCTGGAGGCTTTTTAGAGAGTTAACTGGACATCCTGATAATAGGGAATTACAGTAGTCCAGCCTAGAAGTAACAAAAGCATGGACTAATTTTTCAGCATCACTCTGCGACAGAATGTTCCTAATCTTACTGATATTATGCAGGTGAAAGAAGGCGGTCCTAGAGACTTGTTTTATATATGAGTTAAAGGACAAATCCTGATCAAAAATAACTCCAAGGTTCCTCACAGTTGTACTGGAGGCTAAATTAATGCCATCCAGAGTAACTATATGATTAGATAAACTGTTTCTGAGGTGTTTGGGACCAAACAAAATAACCTCAGTTTTGTCTGAATTCAGCAGAAGAAAGTTACAGGTCATCCAGGCCTTTATGTCTTTAAGACATGCCTGAAGTATGGTTAACTGATCTGTTTCGTCTGGTTTCATAGATAAATATAGCTGGGTATCATCCGCATAGCAATGGAAATTTATTCCATGCTTCCTGATAATATTGCCTAGGGGAAGCATGTATAAGGTGAACAGTATCGGTCCAAGCACAGAACCCTGTGGAACTCCATGACTTACTCTGGTATATATGGAGGGATCATCATTAACATGAACAAACTGGTATCTATCTGATAGATATGATTTAAACCAGTCTAGTGCTCTTCCTTTAATCCCAATAACATGTTCCAATCTATCCAATAGGATATTATGATCAATGGTGTCAAATGCAGCACTAAGATCTAGCAGGACAAGTATAGAGACGAGTCCATTATCTGATGCTATAAGAAGGTCGTTGGTAACTTTCACCAGTGCTGTCTCTGTGCTATGATGAACTCTAAATCCTGACTGAAAAACTTATATCTGATCTCTTTGTCTGTTCTTAGGTCATGTTAAAGAATCTCATATCCAGAGAGTTTAGTTAGTGTGTGGGTGTGGGTGGAAAAGCTCACCTGAACAGGGGAGGAGCTAAGGAGGTAATAAAAGGCTGTGTGTTCTCCACAGATCCCACTTTGTTCTCAGCCATGCTGCCACACCAGTAAGACACTCTATGTTATCTGCTGTTTTGTTTGCCTCTGCTTATATTTGAGTTTATTTATACCCAATTCTGTTGAGTAACATTTGTTGTATATTAATTTCTTTGTTTAAATAGATTCTGTGACAGAGATTTACTCCTTTTAGGCCTTCGTGGATGCATAAAAATGTAAGCAGATTATTTCCTTTGTTCACTTAGCTGGTTGTCACATGTATGGCAGTATTTTAATTGTGTATTCCTTTATACAGAAGATCATCCATTTACCCATTCATCCATTCGTCCATTCATCCCTTCACCCATCCATCCTTCAAAAATAAATGATTGAAATGGCTCTTGGATCCAGTGTTTAAATGTGCACACCAGACAGAGGTCCAAACCCTAAAGACAGTCTTTTTCATGGTCCTTCGAGCCGGAGTCGACCTCTCTAGACTGGGTATGGATCCTAGAGCCGGATCAGATGAAGAAGCACATGGAAGGCCACGACGAGAGAGGAGACCACCTGGTTACCTCAGAGACTACCAAACCCAGCTTTACAGCCAGGCCCTTGCACAGGATGGAGCAGCCTGTCCTTCACCTCCAGAAGCCGTCCTTTTAAAGCAAGAACTGGCACAGCTGAAAGGTATTGTAGCAGAACTCAGACACAGACTTGACCACTATGAGCAGAGTGTTTCAGGAGGAGATGAATTTGAAGAGCAAAGTGGTGATGAATCCTGTGAAGGAGCATGTGTACAACAGGACAAGACTTCTAATCCAGAAACCCATGATCCATATACATATAAGTCACAATCAGAGCCTGCATTATCAGAGTCTGTACAGAAACCCAGGCATGAGAGAATTTCCCAGTCTGTTCAGACACTGCCATGTCAGGGGAGACATGAGAGACCACTACAGCCTGTCACCACACAATTAACTACCACAGGCAACAATATAACCCAACCTGAAATAAAGGAGACTGAGGGTCCATACCACAGATCGGTTGCACAAGAACTTCCACTTACATTACCTGAACTTCCTTTATCCACCAGTGTGATGCCCTCAGCTTACACAATTACCGGCCAGTGGACCTCAGGCAGCAAATATTCCAGGCAGGCAGCCCAGACACATGCTCCCCCCAGTTTTCCAGCCTCTTCCCAAGTATTACACAGCGTGCCATATTCTACCCAGGTCTCTGTAGCCCAACAGCAGCAAATTCAAGTGCCACGGTCCCATGTGTACCCAACTACACTGCCTCCAACCTGTGCACTCCAGAGCCAACCATCCTTACCCCTTGTGCATTATACTCAAGCCCCCCCGGTCTCTGTACAGCATACGCCAATCCCATTACAGGCAGAGTACAGGCATTTCACTCATACTGCCCACATGCAACCTCATGTTTACTCATCCCAGTCTGCATATCCCCCTCAATCACAATTATCCCAGCCTGCCCCTGCTCCTCCTTCTCAGCTTGTTCCCATGCATCAGCACCAGCTTACTCTTCCCCCAGCCCCAGCTTTGCTTAATGACCGACCCAGATATTCTTCACGCATTGAAGTACCCTCATTCCCCAACTTCACGCAGGAAGACCCCCATGAATTTGCAATGTTGAAGATGGCACTTAACAACCTCTTACCTCCAGATGAACCAGAACTCTACAAGTACCATATTCTATTAGACCATCTGCACCTGAGTTCAGCCCGCCATATTGCTCTCTCATATGCTCATGACCCACGACCCTATACCATGGCTCTGGCAGCTTTAGAGCAGCAGTATGGTCAGCCACACCACCATGCTCTAAAAGAAATACAGTCCATCCTGAACCTTCCCAGAGTTCCTGCTGGAAATGCAGAGAGTTTTCAAAGGTTTGCAGTTAGAGTGAGATCTATGGTCGGCATGTTACAGTCTCTTGGCCCAGAAGGGGAGCAGAACTTGCTATGCATCACATGTACATCGGTTGCTGAGTAAGTTACCAAGTGAGTTTGTGGCTAACTATGCAAGATATGCTCGCACAGTTCACCCTAATGAACACTATAATCTGGTACATTTCTCCCTATGGCTCCAAGAAGAATCAGAGTGCCAAGCCGTCGCAGCCCAGGTATCCACTCTTCAAATAAGTTCTTCTCAAGCCCCCCGTAGAGAGTATAGTCAGAAATCGAAGTTTCCTCCTTTGTCAGCTACTGTGCTCCATGGTGCCAATTCAAAAGCTGTTCATGGGAAAATAACTTCAGACAGGTCCTCACCCAAATTCAAATGTTCCTACTGTCAGTCCCCTGATCATTCCATGACATACTGCAAAGAACTAAAGGAACTCAGTACAGAAGAGGTAACAAAATGGATTAAAGAGCAAGGAAGATGCTGGAGATGTGGACAATCTCATTTGGCAGCACGCTGCAACCTAAGAAAACCCTGTCCTAAATGCAACGGGAAGCACTTGGGAATCCTCCATGAAGTAAATAAACAAGCCACTGCCTCCAAAGTGCTGTATATGAATCCTCAAAACAAATCTCCTAAAATCTTGCTGAAGGTAGTGAAGGTAAGGTTAAGTAATAAGAATAGAATCCTTGACACATATGCAATCCTTGATGATGGCTCAGAACGCACTATTGTACTGCCTTCAGCAGCCGAGTACCTTGGTCTTGACGGGGCGGCTGAGAAACTAGACCTGCGGACAGTAAGACAAGAGACAGACACAATGTATGGCAGGTCAGTCAGTGTAAAAATAGCTGCAGCATCCAATCCTAACCTAACATTTACAATTCAAGGAGCATTTACATCCAATAGACTATCATTAGTGGAACAGACTTATCCTGTTAAGGCACTTAAGCAACGCTATAGTCACCTCCATGATGTACCCTTGGAGACCTTTTCCAATGTGCAGCCTCAGATCCTCATTGGAACTGATAACCCTCACCTTATAACCCCCATTGAACCCGTGCGCCTCCCATTTGGACTGAAGAAAGCCCCTGTTGCAGTAAACACTAAGCTTGGCTGGGCTCTCCAGGGACCTACAAATTTACCTGGACTGCAAAACTCACCCCAGTGTTTATTTATCTCAATAATGAGCCCTTATGCAGAGCTAAAACGTGATGTGGAGAAGCTGTGGCAGGCTGACATCCTCCCCTACAGAAATGAGAAATTGATCACTAGATCAAAACAGGATAGAGAGGCTATGGAACTGCTGGAAACAAAAACCATAAGGATCAATGTGGATGGAATTGAACACTATGCAACCCCCCTTGTTACGAGCCAAAAATGCTCCAAAGCTCCAAGCTCCTAAAGAGTCTGTGATGCCTCTCCTTCATGAGTGCTGAACGGCAGCTACAGAAGAAACCAGAGCTGGTCGAAATCTACAATAAGGAAGTAGATAAGTTAATTCAAACAGGGTACATCACCAAACTCAGCACTGACCAAGTCTCTCAATCCTCTGAATCATGGTACATACCCCATCACCTTGTAGAGCACAATAACAAACATCGGATTGTCTTTAACTGTTCTTTTTCCTATCAAGGCCAAGTACTGAACAATCAGCTTCTCCCCGGTCCTACTCTAGGTCCATCCCTGATTGGTGTACTCCTGAGATTCCGCCAGCATAGAGTGGCTATTAGTGGTGACATCAAATCTATGTTCCATCAGGTGAGATTGTTACCTCAGGATAGGCCTCTCCTCAGGTTCTTCTGGCGCCACATGGAACGTAAAACCCTACCAGATGTGTATGAATGGCAAGTTCTTCCATTTGGAACAACCAGCAGTCCGTGTTGTGCCACATATGCAGTGCAGAGGCACGTCCAAGATCACAAGGAACAGAATGAAGATGTTGTGGAGACGGTAACCCAGTCATTTTATGTTGATAACTGCCTCCGGTCATTCCCACATCCAGAAGAAGCTAAACAGCTCCTTTTGAAGTTGCGTTCCTTATTAATGTCAGGAGGATTTGAGATCCGACAGTGGGCAAGTAACTTTCAGTCTGTGGTGGAAGACCTGCCACCAGAAGCACGGTCAGACAGCACTGAGCTATGGCTAAATAAAGACCACTCAGATCCAAGAGAGGGTGCTCTAGGGCTAATTTGGCATTATTCATCAGATTCCTTAGGCTTCAAACATAGATCTGTCAAGTATTCCAATCTCACCTTGAGAAACATATATAAAATCCTAGCCTCACAATATGATCCACTGGGATATATTGTGCCCTTCACTACAAGAGCAAAGGTCCTACTTCAACAGTTTTGGATCAACCACAAAGAATGGGATACACCTATAAAGGACAGTGAGCTGAGCCAAGCATGGAAAAGGTGGGAACAGCTGGAGAAACAACAGATACATTTCCGATTCAATCCACCAAATGCCCCTCATTTTGGTGGTATGTGGGAAAGAGAAGTGAGATCAATTAAATCAGCACTAAGAGTTGTATTGAGCAATCAGACTGTTACAGAAGAAGTCCTTGTCACTGTTCTGACTGAAATAGAAGGTATTCTAAACTCCAAGCCCATTGGATATGTGTCTGCAGATGTAGCAGATCCTGACCCTGTAACACCAAATCTCCTCCTCATGGGAAGAAGAGATGCCTCCTCCCTCAGGCAGTGTATGCAAACACTGAGATCATTGGCAGAAGACGATGGAGACATAGTCAGATATTAATAGACCTGTTTTGGTCTCGTTTCATCAGAGATTACCTCCCCAGTCTCCAAGTTCGTCATAATGGCAAAGAGACACCTGCAAAATGGAAGAAGGTGCAGTTGTCTTGTGCATAGACCCTCAGTTACCGAGGGGTTTGTGGCCTGTTGCTAAAATAACTCGGGTGATGCCAGGTAAAGATGGAAGAGTACGGACTGCAGTAGTTACCATTAATGGAAAACAGTATGTCAGGCCTGTGGCCCGATTAGTGTGGTGAGCTTTTCCACCCACACCCACACACTAACTAAACTCTCTGGATGTGAGATTCTTTAACAGAGTATTACTCCTTTTAGGCCTTCGGTGGATGCATAAAAGTGTAAGCAGATTATTTCCTTTGTTCACTTAGCTGGTTGTCACATGTATGGCAGTATTTTAATTGTGTATTCCTTTATACAGAAAATCATCCATTTACCCATTCATCCATTCATCCCTTCACCCATCCATCCTTCAAAAATAAATGATTGAAATGGCTCTTGGATCCAGTGTTTAAATGTGCACACCAGACAGAGGTCCAAACCCTAAAGACAGTCTTTTTCAGGTCATGAACGGATTCTACAACAAAGTCAACGATTCAGCATCCAAAGGGGGATCCTTCTTTGCTGTGTGTCGAGGGAAGGTGAGGTTGTTATGGTTTCATGGAGTCTGGAGAAATGCTTCAGAATATACTCTTTTTACCTTGGCACCTATCTTTTATATCCAAAAGACACAATGTCTTCGCTGAGCGAATGTCAAACGTTCGCTCATTTTCTTCCACTGTGGGAATAATAATTTCCAGCTTTTCTCATCACAGTGAACTTAATATCTTTTGCTCTTTCTTTTTACTCTTTGCTAATGTTTTTTTGAATGAACCAGGCTCTCAAAACGAGCAGTTTTACAGACATTAATTATGCAAACAATGAAATCTCACAAAAAAGCACCTCCTCATTAACAGGTGGCTTTCATCAGGCTGTAAGGAGCCATTTATTTGTATAGTTCAGAGAGTTTGAAGAGAGAGGTTAGGGTAAGAATATGAAAATGCACTGCCATCCTAGCATGGCTTTCATTGTCATGTCTACCCTGCAGTCCAAATTGTCAGTGCTGGAATAATAAAGTAATAATAATAATAAAGTTGCACAAAATGTCTTGAAAAACAAGTCGTGCCAGAAAAAGAAAGTTGTCATAGGCAACAAAAACTCTGTTAATGTTGCTACTGTGTTATTAAAAGATGTATTAGTCATTAAAAGCCCCTAAAATTAAAGTAGGACTATTTGCTGTTATTATATTTTTCTATCTAGCAACCAGCAATCAGGAAAATGCATGAAATAAGTTTTAACTTTAAACTTTTAACTAAAGTGAACTAATAATTCTAGTCTTGTGACAAGTAACCTGAACTTAAAGTGTAAAATCTGTGGAGTAATTAAACAAACTTTTAGCTTTACTAACATCATTCAGAAAGAACTGATCTGTTCAACAATGATGAAGGTGATTAAAATAAAATAACGTGTGACTTCTCCCACAGGTTTAAGTCCTCTGATGCCCGGCTCAGCTTCCATTGTGGGTTAGGCCTTATGTGCGGCCTTATGATGGCTTTGGAAATGTGGTCCGTGATGTCTCTCAGTTCTTCAGGGTTGCAAATAAAATGGTAGGTCACAAAAAAAAGGATTAACAGTTGGGTATTTATATAGTACACCCATCAACTGTCTAATCTCTCTGCACACTAATACTTGTCCCAGTTGGTCCAACTCAGGTCTCAAGTCCTTGAGGGCTAGTTACAGTACAAGTCTCAGGACAGTGTCCTCCAGGATGACCAAACCAACTGGAGTCACATGTATTTCATATTTTTCTTGTAGTGTTGTATAGCAGAATAAATGTCTCTTAAATGAATGATAGATGTCTCTCACAGGAGGTGTCTGTCTTTCAGAGAAGTGTAACAATAGCAATCATAACAAATATGGAAAAACAGTGCTTCATTGTATATCGGGGGTCAGATTTACTAAATGAATTTGGAGCCACAGTCTGTGTTCTCAGCTCCTTGTTTCCTGGGACAGGAGCTCGCTCTGCACTCAGCTCAGTGTGGGACAGAAACTGGAGGCACATTCAGCAAGTGAGGCAGAGCTCCAGTGCAGTTCAGAGGTGGGATTTTCTATGAGTCAGACCAGTTTAGAGGTGGAGTGGCCTCCTCAGGCTTTTTCAGCAGCGTGTTTATTTCCTTCCTCTACACCTGTACAACTGTGTTTACTGCTGAGAGGTCTGATCCAGAGCTGTGACCATTAATTGCCTGTACAGTACTGACTGTGTGTGTTTGGATGTAACAGAGGCCTGTGGTAGAGAAGAAGACTGCTACAGAGAGCTGTGGGGCAGTGTGTTTGCCAGATATTCAGCCCTCTGGCTTCACTTCCTGCTCACACTCCCAAAGCTCCCACACCCAGAAGGCCAAGGTGCTGGATGCCCACCTTCCCAGCCTGAAGAGGAGGAGGCTCAGTGAGTATGAATATATGACTCCTTCAAATCCTGAAACAGTTCACAGAGGAGAAGTTAATCCTTAATGTGTTTTTAAGCTCTTGTTTGGTCTTTGTGATCAGATGAACACACTGGAGCCACTGGGATGCCCAGGATCTTTCTTCAGTATGAGTGTGAGGTGCAGAAGAGTCAGAGGAGACCAGCCAACCTGTTGGAGGCTCTGGAGCAAATCAACCATCACAGTGGAGGAAACGACGATGGTGTGGTGGGAGAGGAGAAGGTATTGTGTTTTCTGTGAGACACTGTGGTCTGTCCTACAAGACGAAAGCTGTTCTTTCTTTTTGACATGTATTAGTGTGTATGTCTCAAACGGAGTTACCAATGACTTCGTCCCTTGTTTTTCAGCTATGTGGAAGAAATCTGAACAGCTGACCCCAGAGCAGAAGCTTCTGGTGATAAAATAAGTCATTACCATAAATGTTGCTGTGTAAAACACTGTTCTCTGTCCATAATGCTAAAGTGGAGGTCTCTGGTGGGGTTCCTCTTCTTTTTTCCCTCCTGATGTGAACCCATTTTCTTTTAACCTGACCTTTGAGGTGCATATAATTTACACTGTAGGCTTAATACGTGTCTGTCTCCAGTGTCCCTGTCAAAGTATGCGTGCACAGAAGGCTGCATCTGAATTAATACCTTACTTAAAGAATAAACAGCTCTTTCTTTTCTGTTATTTTTGGGATGATTCTACTCATATCTAAAATTTAGCCCTTCCCATCCTATACCTAAAAAGTACAGCACGTGGCCTTTACACATGATCAGACATGAGAGACATAGTGGAGATGTGTGTGGGAGACATAGTAGAAGTGTGTGTGTGAGACAGAGCGGTGGAAAGACAGAGAATCAGGTCTAGAATAAGCAGAACACAGATGGATATGGGTGAAGCATAGAAGGGTGAGGAGGGGTGAGGCATAGATGGATTCTAAACACATTGCACAAAACCTGACACCACATCATCATTAGGTTGTTTGGAAGAAGAAATGTCTTTTAGACCAACTGACCCTTTAATCAACATAACTGATCAAAAATATCACTGCAGTTAAGGATTCATTTCATTATTGATAGTGTGACGCTCATTTTCTTGATCGATCCCAGTATGAAATGTGTTAACAGCAGTTCAAACGGTGAAGATTTTCATTTCCTGTCATGTGACAAACAGTGAAGTGTCACATCTAACTGGATAAAACCTCAGAACATCTGAAACATGGCTTAAATAATTAATTACTCAGTTGTTGCAAATGAATTTCCTGTTGCTGGACTAACTAACACAGCGCTGACTGTGTGTTAGTGATGAAGAGTTAACAGTGAATGAAGCAGGTGAGTCAGGGAACAAAGTCTTTATTTATCTTTTGTAGTTTTAATTCAATTCAATTCAATTCAATTTTATTTATATAGCGCCTTCCACAATCAAAATTGTCTCAAAGCGCTTTACAGAGACCCAGAGCCTGACCCCAGAGCAAGCACTTAAGGCGACAGTGGCAAGGAAAACTCCCTTTTAACAGGAAGAAACCTTGAGCAGAACCTGGCTCAGATGGGGGACCCTCCTGCCGATGGCCGGGCTGGGTGAAAGGAGGACACATCATCATCATCATCATCATCCGCAGCCTCCTCCTGGTGAGACATGCCCGGAACACCTCCCTAGGGAAGCATCCAGGGGCATCCTGAATAGATGCCCGAGCCACCTCAACTGGCCCCTCTCGATGTGGAGGAGCAGCGGCTGTACTCAAGCTCCTCCCGGATGACCGAGCTCCTCACCCTATCTCTAAGGGAGCGCCCAGCCACCCCATGGAGGAAACTCATTTCGCCGCTTGTAGCTCATGTCCATAGGTGAGAATAGGAACGTACATCGACCGGTAAATTGAGAGCATGAGAGCAAAACTCTGCTCCTTCTTCACCACGACGGACCAGTACATTGACCGCATTACTGCGGAAGCTGCACCAAATCAGGTGAGTCAGGAAACAAAGTCTTTATTTATCTTTTCTAGTTTTACACCTCAGCAGAAATATCTGATGTCCTGACGTGGACCACCTAGGACCAGCATCAGTGTGATCTGACTGTCGCCCCTCCTACCCTCAGACTCATTGGACTGACAGGTGAGATCCACTGCACACACCGGACCCACAGGTGAGGTCTGCGTTTCCCTGTTTTTCTGCTGGAAGTGATGAAAATAAGGTCTTATTGAATTCAGTCTCCAACAGTCTGTTGGGGGCCACATGTTGAGAACTTCTTCATTCTGATCCAGACACTTGACAGTGGGTGGGTTTATATAGGATCAGTTTGCCTGATCCTATATAAAGGAATCCTGAATAGATTCCCAAGCCACCTCAACTGGCCCCTCTCGATGTGGAGGGGCAGCGGCTGTACTCCAAGCTCCTCCCGGATGACCGAGCTCCTCACCCTATCTCTAAGGGAGCACCCAGCCACCCTGCGGCGGAAACTCATTTCGGCCGCTTGTATCCGAGATCTTGTCCTTTCAGTCATGACCCAAAGGGAGTCTAAGGGATGAAAATAAGGTCTTACTGAATCCAGTCTCCAACAGTCTGTTGGGGGCCACATGTTGAGAACTTCTTCTTTCTGATCTAGACACTTGACTATGGGTTTATATAGGATCTGTCCTACCAGCTCATTGACACTGCTCTCTGATTGGCTCTTACAGATGGCGTCAGACCTCCACCATGATGGTGAGTGTCATCAAAGGTTCAATCGTGTGTCTGGGATGATGTCACAGAGCGGGCGGGGTTAGACTCTGCTGGGAGACGTGCTGACGTGCTGGTAACGTATTGTGTCACTTCCTGTTTGCTGCTTCTACACTGTGGTGCTACGAGTGTTTCCAGTTATCCTAGCTTATCAATCTACATTAACTTTGCCGTGCTCTGTGTTCAATCTCTGAATTCTTGCACACGTATATTGCTTTAGTTGAACATCTGTTGTGCACGGGCCCCTTGGGATTTTACACTAGAATATAATCACTCTATCTCTGGTCCGCTAGCTTAGCTGTTAGCAATGGCTTCTCTCTCTCCTGCTGTCTCTCCTCTCTCTTGCACGGTGTGTGAGATGTTTAGTCACTCCTCTGCCTCCTTTAGCGATAGTGGTATGTGTAATAAATGTAGTATTTTTGTAGCATTGGATGCGAGGCTGAGGGAAGTAGAGGCTCGGCTCCGCACCATAGATAACCACCCCGTAGCAGCGCTAGCTAGTCAGTCCCCAGTACTTGGTCTGGACCAGCTTCAGCTAGCCGTCCCACTTTAGCTCCTGTTAGCTGTTCCCCGCCAGCTCCCGAGCAGCTGGGAAGCCAGGGCGGCTGGGTGGCAGTCTGAAGGAAACATAGCCTGAAACAACGGCCCGTGGTTCACCAGCAACCGCTTCACGTTTCAAACACATTTTCCCCAATCAGCGACACACCCGCTGAGGAAAAAACTCTGCTTATTGGCAGCTCTATTTAGCCAAATGTGAAGTTAGAAACTCCAGCGACCATAGTTAAATGCATTCCTGGGGACAGAGCGGGCGACGTTGAATCGTATTTAAAACTGCTGGCTAAGAATAAACGTACATTTGGTAAGATTGTTATTCACGCGGCGGTAATTACAACCGATTACGCCAATCGGAGGTCACTAAAATTAATGTGGAATCGCTGTGTAACTTTGCCAAAACAGTGTAGGACTTCGTAGTTTTCTCTGGACTCCTGCCCGATTTAACCAGTGATGACATGTTTAGCCAAGATGTCATCATTCCGTCACTGGCTGTCTAGGTGGTGTCCAGCAAACGACGTGGCCTTCATAGACAAAGGCAAGGAAAAGGAAAAGGCAAGAGGTGTTATTCATAAAAACCTAAAAAAAAAAAAAACACCACAATTAGATGTGGGCTATTAAACATTAGATCTCTTTTGTCTAAATCTCTGTTAGTAAATCATTTGATAATGGATCAGCAGATTGATTTATTCTGTCTTACTGAGACCTGGCTGCAGGAGGAAGAATATGTCAGTCTAACTGAGTCAACCCCTGCTAGTCATATTAATTATCACATTCCTCAAGGCACAGGCCGAGGAGGAGGAGTGGCAGAAATCTACCACTCAAGTTTATTAATTAATCCCAGACCCAAGCCTAGTTAGCCTAGCACATTTGAAAGCCTTATCCTCAGCCTCTCACATCCAAACTGGAAGACAGAAAAACCAGTCCTATTTGCTGTGGTGTATCGTCCACCTGCTGCTTACTCAGAGTTTTTATCTGAATTCACTGAATTTTTATCTGATTTAGTGCTTAGTACGGATAAAGCAATTATAGTGGGTGACTTTAATATTCATGTAGATACCAACAATGACTTAAGACTGCATTCTATTCAGTATTTACACTCGGCTTCTTGCAAAATCTTAACAAACCAACTCACCGTTTTAATCACACTCTTGATCTTGTACTAACTTATGGCGCAGAAGCTGAACATTTGACAGTTTTCCCTATTCTACGTTCTAGTCTACATCATTGTTCTATTCAACAGTATTCTATTCTTCAGTATCCTGTTCTACAGTATTCTCTTCTTCAGAAAGGCTTCTACACTTTTAATCATGTCCATTGATTGGACAGATGTACACATTGTTTTGGAATCTGTCTTGTGATGGAGTTTAATGTCCTGCTGTGAAAAGTCATCATGGCACCATTCAGCTCATCTTTTGCTGAGCTTTCTGAAGTCCAGCTGTCTTTCACACAGAAATGTCCATGTTCTCATAAACCAACTGTATCTGATGTGTTGGCTTTATTTTATTACATCAGGGTTTACTCTTACATCTCATGTAATGTCCTGATGGGACTCGGCCTTTGGAGAACTGTAATGTTTCAACTTTTTCATATTAAAACAGTTTAACTTTTACAATGACAATGATGATTCATTTAAAGCTGCTGATCTTTCCTTCTGTGACAGGTGTGTTCCTGAAAACATGGCATCTTTAGGCAAAACTGTTGGTAAGGTCAAACATTATACTATGTGTACTGTATGGAAATATTTTTATTCTTCATTATTTCTGTCAGTCATCCTCATGTGAATATCTTTCTCCTAGCTCTGCTGAAAGCTAGGGATGCTGGAGAGCGTCCTCTGCACCTGCATCACTGTGTGGCATGGCAGCTGCTCTGCTGCTGAGAGGAAGGCTCTGCAGAGGGTGGTAAAGGCTGCACAGAGGACTGTGGGGAACAGCCTGCCCACCACCTCAGACCACTACACAGCACGATGCAGAGGGAGGACCCTCCATCATGAACAACTCCACCCATCCCGACACAGACTTTGCAACCCTCCCTCAGGCAGGCGGCTGAGGAGCATCCGGTGCAGGACCACTAGGCTCAGGAACAGCTTCTTCCCTGAAGCTGTAAAACTGCTGAACTCTAGCCCTGCCCTGTAGATACCCTCCCCTCCCTCCCTTCCTCACCACACACTGACTGACTTGAACTACAACACTTTCCACTATGTGCAATACTTGGCCATCATAGGGTAACATGTTCATATAGGTGCAATATATGGACTACCTCTTTGCACTAGTACTACCTCCTGCTTGCACATGCATGTTTATGCACATGCTAATCTCGGCTTCCTTATTTTATTTTATTTAATTGTTTATATGTTTATATTTTGCTCTGTTGTCTATATTTTTATTGCCCTTATGTTTATATTTATATTTTGGCTCTTTACATCTTGCTCTTGATGGCTTAAACTGGGACCTGAGTACTAATTTCGTGCCATAACATGTAAATGTACTGGCATGACAATAAAAGTTCCTTGATCCTTGATCCTTTCTTATTGTGTTCTCTCCTCAGCCAACCTGAGCCGTGTGGTTCCTCATGGTCTCTTAGTGTTTTTTCCTCCTTCCTTTAATGGAAAAAACCCTGGAATTCTGGAGAGTAAGTGGAAATGTGGCTCTCAGGAAAATATATTGCTTTTATCATGTTGTATTTTTTGTTGATTTATGTATTAGAGATGTTCCAAATGATTTCTGAATTGAATGTTGAAATATCGGCCACAGTGTGTGTGTTCTCTCTCATTAGGCTAATGGACGTGCAGATCGCATTGACAGCATAAAGCCCATGTTTGTTGAACCTAAAGGAAAGGGCACCTTCACTGAGGTGAGTGTGGTTTAATTAAATATCTGTGTGCATGGCTATGAAACCACTCTTTAGACAACGTCCAGGTTTCCAGACCTTTACAGGTCTCACAGTATTTCATGAGCTGGACATGGTGTGAGTTGGTAACAATATCTGATCTCTTTGTCTGTTCTTAGGTCATGAACGGATTCTACAACAAAGTCAACGATTCAGCATCCAAAGGGGGATCCTTCTTTGCTGTGTGTCGAGGGAAGGTGAGGTTGTTATGGTTTCATGGAGTCTGGAGAAATGCTTCAGAATATACTCTTTTTACCTTGGCACCTATCTTTTATATCCAAAAGACACAATGTCCTCGCTGAGCGAATGTCAAACGTTCGCTCATTTTCTTCCACTGTGGGAATAATAATTTCCAGCTTTTCTCATCACAGTGAACTTAATATCTTTTGCTCTTTCTTTTTTTACTCTTTGCTAATGTTTTTTGAATGAACCAGGCTCTCAAAACGAGCAGTTTTACAGACATTAATTATGCAAACAATGAAATCTCACAAAAAGCACCTCCTCATTAACAGGTGGCTTTCATCAGGCTGTAAGGAGCCATTTATTTGTATAGTTCAGAGAGTTTGAAGAGAGAGGTTAGGGTAAGAATATGAAAATGCACTGCCATCCTAGCATGGCTTTCATTGTCATGTCTACCCTGCAGTCCAAATTGTCAGTGCTGGAATAATAAAGTAATAATAATAATAAAGTTGCACAAAATGTCTTGAAAAACAAGTCGTGCCAGAAAAAGAAAGTTGTCATAGGCAACAAAAACTCTGTTAATGTTGCTACTGTGTTATTAAAAGATGCATTAATCATTAAAAGCCCCTAAAATTAAAGTAGGACTATTTGCTGTTATTATATTTTTCTATCTAGCAACCAGCAATCAGGAAAATGCATGAAATAAGTCTTAACTTTTAACTAAAGTGAACTAATAATTCTAGTCTTGTGACAAGTAACCTGAACTTAAAGTGTAAAATCTGTGGAGTAATTAAACAAACTTTTAATTCAATTCAATTCAATTTTATTTATATAGCGCCTTCCACAATCAAAATTGTCTCAAAGCGCTTTACAGAGACCCAGAGCCTGACCCCAGAGCAAGCACTTAAGGCGACAGTGGCAAGGAAAACTCCCTTTTAACAGGAAGAAACCTTGAGCAGAACCTGGCTCAGATGGGGGACCCTCCTGCCGATGGCCGGGCTGGGTGAAAGAAGGAAAAGGAGGAAGATAGGACAGCTAGGAATGGAGGAGAGGGGGAGAAAGACATGCAGCATAATACAGACAATGTGGGTCAGTATTTACATTACAGTTAGTGGACAGTTATTGGATAATGTGTGCTCAGCAGATTAGAATTATGAAACAGAGCACGGAGGCAAAAAGCTGTCATGACTGGTAATTATTTACGTTACAGTTTGCAAAGAATATTAATCAAATATTTATCTGTAGCAGAACGGAACATTAAACATGTTAGAAATCGATCATTGTAAACAATAAACAGCAGCAGGTGGGTGGAGCCAGGACCATAGGACATGCAGCTCCGGAGCCAGAGGTACCTGCAGAAAGGTACAGAGAAAGAGAGACCAGAGAGAAACAAACACAGGACTACGGGACAGAGAGGACACAGAGTTAATGACATGTAATAAAGGCTAATAAATTTGAGAGTGGGTCTGAGGAGAGAAAGAGAAAGAAGAAGAAGTGCACAGTAAATCATGGAATGTCCCCCAGCAGCCTAGGCCTTTTAGCTTTACTAACATCATTCAGAAAGAACTGATCTGTTCAACAATGATGAAGGTGATTAAAATAAAATAACGTGTGACTTCTCCCACAGGTTTAAGTCCTCTGATGCCCGGGCTCAGCTTCCATTGTGGGTTAGGCCTTATGTGCGGCCTTATGATGGCTTTGGAAATGTGGTCCGTGATGTCTCTCAGTTCTTCAGGGTTGCAAATAAAATGGTGGGTCCCAGCACGCACACAGTTCACAAAAAGGATTAATAGTTGGGGAATTTATATAGTACACCCATCAACTGTCTAATCTCTCTGCACACTAATACTTGTCCCAGTTGGTCCAACTCAGGTCTCAAGCCCTTGAGGGCTAGTTACAGTACAAGTCTCAGGACAGTGTCCTCCAGGATGACCAAACCAACTGGAGTCACATGTATTTCATATTTTTCTTGTAGTGTTGTATAGCAGAATAAATGTCTCTTAAATGAATGATAGATGTCTCTCACAGGAGGTGTCTGTCTTTCAGAGAAGTGTAACAATAGCAATCATAACAAATATGGAAAAACAGTGCTTCATTGTATATCGGGGGTCAGATTTACTAAATGAATTTGGAGCCACAGTCTGTGTTCTCAGCTCCTTGTTTCCTGGGACAGGAGCTGTTTCACTCAGCTCAGTGTGGGACAGAAACTGGAGGCACATTCAGCAAGTGAGGCAGAGCTCCAGTGCAGTTCAGAGGTGGGATTTTCTATGAGTCAGACCAGTTTAGAGGTGGAGTGGCCTCCTCAGGCTTTTTTCAGCAGCGTGTTTATTTCCTTCCTCTACACCTGTACAACTGTGTTTTACTGCTGAGGGGTCTGATCCAGAGCTGTGACCATTAATTGCCTGTACAGTACTGACTGTGTGTGTTTGGATGTAACAGAGGCCTGTGGTAGAGAAGAAGACTGCTACAGAGAGCTGTGGGGCAGTGTGTTTGCCAGATACTCAGCCCTCTGGCTTCACTTCCTGCTCACACTCCCAAAGCTCCCACACCCAGAAGGCCAAGGTGCTGGATGCCCACCTTCCCAGCCTGAAGAGGAGGAGGCTCAGTGAGTATGAATATATGACTCCTTCAAATCCTGAAACAGTTCACAGAGGAGAAGTTAATCCTTAATGTGTTTTTAAGCTCTTGTTTGGTCTTGTTTGATCAGATGAACACACTGGAGCCACTGGGATGCCCAGGATCTTTCTTCAGTATGAGTGTGAGGTGCAGAAGAGTCAGAGGAGACCAGCCAACCTGTTGGAGGTTCTGGAGCAAATCGACCATCACAGTGGAGGAAACGACGATGGTGTGGTGGGAGATGTGAAGGTATTGTGTTTTCTGTCAGACACTGTGGTCTGTCCTACAAGACAAAAGCTGTTCTTTCTTTTTGACATGTATTAGTGTGTATGTCTCAAACGGAGTTACCAATGACTTCGTCCCTTGTTTTTCAGCTATGTGGAAGAAATCTGAACAGCTGACCCCGGAGCAGAAGCTTCTGGTGATAAAATAAGTCATTACCATAAATGTTGCTGTGTAAAACACTGTTCTCTGTCCATAATGCTAAAGTGGAGGTCTCTGGTGGGGTTCCTCTTCTTTTTTCCCTCCTGATGTGAACCGATTTTCTTTTAACCTGACCTTTGAGGTGCGTATAATTTACACTGTAGGCTTAATACGTGTCTGTCTCCAGTGTCCCTGTCAAAGTATGCGTGCACAGAAGGCTGCATCTGAATTAATACCTTACTTAAAGAATAAACAGCTCTTTCTTTTCTTTCTTTTCCTTCTTTTCTGTTATTTTTGGGATGATTCTACTCATATCTAAAATTTAGCCCTTCCCATCCTATACCTAAAAAGTACAGCACGTGGCCTTTACACATGATCGGGTTGTGCTTCGCACAACCCAGTATTGACTATTGTGTGTGTGTGTGTATGAGTCTGTGCGTGTGTCTGTGTTTGAGTGCCTCTGTCAATATTAAAGCGGTGCTGGCGCACCGCACAATATTGGCTTTGTGTGTGTCAGTCTGTCTATGTGTGTGTGTGTGTGTGTTTGTGTGTTTGTGTGTGTCAGTCTGTCTATATCTGTGTCTGTGTCAAAAGGGGGCTGTGCTACGCACAGCCCCCTTTTGACCCTTATAGTTCTCCTACAGTTCTAATTACAAAGACAGAGAGACATAGAGTTATTACAGGGAGAGAGAGAGCCACAGCTCTTGCAGTCACGGTTGCCATGGGGATGAGCTTTCCCTCCGCTGAGGCAGCTCACAGGTGCTCTGACGAGCTCATTTTCGGCCGAATCGGGACTGCCGAACAACTGCTATCCATGGAAAAACAAAACATGGTATCGCTAAACAAACTGACCCATCAAAGAGAGAAGGCTTTGAGGAAGACCTGAATCTATTTTTTATGGTCCTACTGTCTAAAATGTGGATTTTACAGCAAGTTTTAAAAAGGGGGATTTTCTGCTTTTCTCCAAAAATCCTCTTCTCAATTAACATTGGAGTCAATGGAGCAGTTGAGAGCTCCTCTTGTCACTAAAAGGCACGCCAAAGAAAAACCGTAAATCCTACAGAAAAAAAATGAACACATTGTGAGAGAGAGGACAAGTGTGGCTACAACTTTGGAGAATTTCACTGCTCTACAGTGAAATTTGTGGCCATAGTCGTCGTGTAAAGAAAAAATTTCAGAGACTTTTTTTAAAGCCTCTCCACTCTAACCTCCCACTCTAGCCCGGAACATTCCATAATACACACTCATTGTAAACCCTGATTTTTTCCAAATTCACTGCTGATCAATTAGGGCTCACAGTTCAAAAACTACACAACTTTTGAAAAAGTTGAATACACCCCGAATACACGAGACTTGTGTCTACATTTTACAGTTTGAATGGTGTTTCTAGGTGAAAGTATGCCAGAGCAGTTGATGTTTGAAAAAGGGGGAGAATTTGCGACTTTTTGGAAAATTTCCCATTCATTCTCTATGGGAAATTTTTCGCAGTTTTTTTAAGAATAACTTTGCGAAACGTGAATATTCTGGAGAACAAAATACAAGCACACCGAGTCCGATCGAGCCGCACGTTTTGATGTATCATTTGTTAGTATGCGCTCAACGGTGTGGGACGAGTTACGAACCGAAAATCGGGAAGGAAGAAGAAGTAAGAAGAAGATGATGAACGGGAAGAACAAGAGTGTGCATGCTTTGCATTGCACACTAGGTACCTCTATAGCTTTGCTATAGAGGTGCCTAGTGTGCATGCAAAGCAATGCACCACTAATTACTCAGTTGTTGCAAATGAATTTCCTGTTGCTGGACTAACTAACACAGCGCTGACTGTGTCTCAGTGATGAAGAGTTAACAGTGAATGAAGCAGGTGAGTCAGGGAACAAAGTCTTTATTTATCTTTTGTAGTTTTAATTCAATTCAATTCAATTCAATTTTATTTATATAGCGCCTTCCACAATCAAAATTGTCTCAAAGCGCTTTACAGAGACCCAGAGCCTGACCCCAGAGCAAGCACTTAAGGCGACAGTGGCAAGGAAAACTCCCTTTTAACAGGAAGAAACCTTGAGCAGAACCTGGCTCAGATGGGGGACCCTCCTGCCGATGGCCGGGCTGGGTGAAAGGAGGACACATCATCATCATCATCATCATCCGCTTATTCGGGGCCGGGTCTCGGGGGCAGCAGTCTAAGCAGGGACGCCCAGACTTCCCTCTCCCCGGACACTTCTTCCAGCTCTTCCGGGGGAACCCCGAGGCGTTCCCAGGCCAGCCGAGAGACATAGTCCCTCCAGCGTGTCCTAGGTCTTCCCCGGGGCCTCCTCCCGGTGAGACATGCCCAGAACACCTCCCTAGGGAAGCATCCAGGGGGCATCCTTAATAGATGCCCGAGCCACACAACTGGCCCCTCTCGATGTCGAGGAGCAGCGGCTGTACTCCAAGCTCCTCCCAGATTACCGAGCGCCTCACCCTGTCTCTAAGGGAGCACCCAGCCACCCTGCGGAGGAAACTCATTTCGGCCACTTGTAGCTCATGTCCATAGGTGAGAATAGGAACGTACATCGACCGGTAAATTGAGAGCATGAGAGCAAAAACTCCGCTCCTTCTTCACCACGAGGGACCAGTACATTGACCGCATTACTGCGGAAGCTGCACCGAAGCAGGTGAGTCAGGAAACAAAGTCTTTATTTATCTTTTGTAGTTTTACACCTCAGCAGAAACCACAGACCTGATGTCCTGACGTGGACCACCTAGGACCAGCATCACTGTGATCTGACTGTCGCCCCTCCTACCCTCAGACTCATTGGACTGACAGGTGAGATCCACTGCACACACCGGACCCACAGGTGAGGTCTGCGTCTTTCTGCTGTAAGTGATTGTAAGTGAAAACCAGTTCTTATTGAATCCAACCTCCAATAGTCTGTTGGAGCCGCATTTTGAGAACTTCTTCTTTCTGATCCAGACACTTGACAGTGGGTTTATATAGGATCTGTCCTACCTGCTCATTGACACTGCTCTCTGATTGGCTCTTACAGATGGCGTCAGACCTCCACCATGATGATGAGTGTCATCAAAGGTTCAATCGTGTGTCTGGGATGATGTCACAGAGCGGGCGGGGTTAGACTCTGCTGGGAGACGTGCTGACGTAGTGGTAACGTATTGTGTCACTTCCTGTTTGCTGCTTCTGCACTGTGGTGCTACGAGTGTTTCCAGTTATCCTAGCTTATCAATCTACATTAACTTTGCCGTGCTCTTGTGTTCAATCTCTGAATTCTTGCACACGTATATTGCTTTAGTTGAACATCTGTTGTGCACGGGCCCCTTGGGATTTAACACTAGAATATAATCACTCTATCTCTGGTCCGCTAGCTTAGCTGTTAGCAATGGCTTCTCTCTCTCCTCTCTCTTGCACGGTGTGTGAGATGTTTAGTCACTCCTCTGCCTCCTTTAGCGATAATGGTATGTGTAATAAATGTAGTATTTTTGTAGCATTGGATGCGAGGCTGAGGGAAGTAGAGGCTCGGCTCCGCACCATAGATAACCACCCCGTAGCAGCGCTAGCTAGTCAGTCCCCAGTACTTGGTCTGGACCAGCTTCAGCTAGCCGTCCCACTTTAGCTCCTGTTAGCTGTTCCCGCCAGCTCCCGAGCAGCTGGGAAGCCAGGGCGGCTGGGTGGCAGTCTGAAGGAAACATAGCCTGAAACAACGGCCCGTGGTTCACCAGCAACCGCTTCACGTTTCAAACACATTTTCCCCAATCAGCGACACACCCGCTGAGGAAAAACTCTGCTTATTGGCAGCTCTATTTAGCCAAATGTGAAGTTAGAAACTCCAGCGACCATAGTTAAATGCATTCCTGGGGACAGAGCGGGCGACGTTGAATCGTATTTAAAACTGCTGGCTAAGAATAAACGTACATTTGGTAAGATTATTATTCACGTCGGCGGTAATAATTACACCCGATTACACCAATCGGAGGTCACTAAAATTAATGTGGAATCGGTGTGTAACTATGCCAAAACAGTGTCGGACTCCGTAGTTTTCTCTGGACTCCTGCCCGATTTGACCAGTGATGACATGTTTAGCCGCATGTCATCATTCCGTCACTGGCTGTCTAGGTGGTGTCCAGCAAACGACGTGGCCTTCATAGACAACTGGAAAAGGCAAGAGGTGTTATTCATAAAAACCTAAAAAAAAATAAAAACACCACAATTAGATGTGGGCTATTAAACATTAGACCCCTTTTGTCTAAATCTCTGTTAGTAAATCATTTGATAATGGATCAGCAGATTGATTTATTCTGTCTTTCTGAGACCTGGCTGCAGGAGGAAGAATATGTCAGTCTAACTGAGTCAACCCCTGCTAGTCATATTAATTATCACATTCCTCAAGGCACAGGCCGAGGAGGAGGAGTGGCAGAAATCTACCACTCAAGTTTATTAATTAATCCCAGACCCAAGCCTAGTTAGCCTAGCACATTTGAAAGCCTTATCCTCAGCCTCTCACATCCAAACTGGAAGACAGAAAAACCAGTCCTATTTGCTGTGGTGTATCGTCCACCTGCTGCTTACTCAGAGTTTTTATCTGAATTCACTGAATTTTTATCTGATTAATTAAAGACATGCAGCATAATACAGACAATGTGGGTCAGTATTTACAGCTCCGGAGCCAGAGGTACCTGCAGTAAGGTACAGAGAAAGAGAGACCAGAGAGAAACAAACACAGGACTACGGGACAGAGAGGACACAGAGTTAATGACATGTAATAAAGGCTAATAAATTTGAGAGTGGGTCTGAGGAGAGAAAGAGAAAGAAGAAGAAGTGCACAGTAAATCATGGAATGTCCCCCAGCAGCCTAGGCCTTTTAGCTTTACTAACATCATTCACAAAGAACTGATCTGTTCAACAATGATGAAGGTGATTAAAATAAAATAACGTGTGACTTCTCCCACAGGTTTAAGTCCTCTGATGCCCGGGCTCAGCTTCCATTGTGGGTTAGGCCTTATGTGCAGCCTTATGATGGCTTTGGAAATGTGGTCCGTGATGTCTCTCAGTTCTTCAGGGTTGCAAATAAAATGGTGGGTCCCAGCACGCACACAGTTCACAAAAAGGATTAACAGTTGGGTATTTATATAGTACACCCATCAACTGTCTAATCTCTCTGCACACTAATACTTGTCCCAGTTGGTCCAACTCAGGTCTCAAGTCCTTGAGGGCTAGTTACAGTACAAGTCTCAGGACAGTGTCCTCCAGGATGACCAAACCAACTGGAGTCACATGTATTTCATATTTTTCTTGTAGTGTTGTATAGCAGAATAAATGTCTCTTAAATGAATGATAGATGTCTCTCACAGGAGGTGTCTGTCTTTCAGAGAAGTGTAACAATAGCAATCATAACAAATATGGAAAAACAGTGCTTCATTGTATATCGGGGGTCAGATTTACTAAATGAATTTGGAGCCACAGTCTGTGTTCTCAGCTCCTTGTTTCCTGGGACAGGAGCTCGCTCTGCACTCAGCTCAGTGTGGGACAGAAACTGGAGGCACATTCAGCAAGTGAGGCAGAGCTCCAGTGCAGTTCAGAGGTGGGATTTTCTATGAGTCAGACCAGTTTAGAGGTGGAGTGGCCTCCTCAGGCTTTTTCAGCAGCGTGTTTATTTCCTGTCATGTGACAAACAGTCAAGTGTGACATCTAACTGGATAAAACCTCAGAACATCTGAAACATGGCTTAAATAGTTAATTACTCAGTTGTTGCAAATGAATTTCCTGTTGCTGGACTAACTAACACAGCGCTGACTGTGTGTTAGTGATGAAGAGTTAACAGTGAATGAAGCAGGTGAGTCAGGGAACAAAGTCTTTATTTATCTTTTGTAGTTTTAATTCAATTCAATTCAATTCAATTTTATTTATATAGCGCCTTCCACAATCAAAATTGTCTCAAAGCGCTTTACAGAGACCCAGAGCCTGACCCCAGAGCAAGCACTTAAGGCGACAGTGGCAAGGAAAAGCTCCTTTAACAGGAAGAAACCTTGAGCAGAACCTGGCTCAGATGGGGACCCTCCTGCCGATGGCCGGGCTGGGTGAAAGGAGGACACATCATCATCATCATCATCATCCGCTTATTCGAGCCGGGTCTCGGGGCAGCAGTCTAAGCAGGGGCGCCCAGACTTCCCTCTCCCGGACACTTCTTCCAGCTCTTCTGGGGGACCCCGAGGCGCTTCCCAGGCCAGCCGAGAGACATAGTCCCTCCAGCGTGTCCTAGGTCTTCCCCGGGCCTCCTCCCGTGAGACATGCCCGAACACCTCCCTAGGGAGGCATCCAGGGGCATCCTGAATAGATGCCCGAGCCACACAACTGGCCCCTCTCGATGTGGAGGAGCAGCGGCTGTACTCAAGCTCCTCCCGGATGACCGAGCCTCACCCTATCTCTAAGGGAGCGCCCAGCCACCCTGCGGAGGAAACTCATTTCAGCCGCTTGTAGCTCATGTCCATAGGTGAGAATAGGAACGACATCGACCTGTAAATTGAGAGCATGAGAGCAAAAACTCCGCCCCTTCTTCACCACGACGGACCAGTACATTGACCGCATTACTGCGGAAGCTGCACCAAGCAGGTGAGTCAGGAAAGTCAGTTTGCCTGTCCTACCTGCTCTCTGATTGGCTCTGACAGATAGCGCCAGACTTCAGTGACGCCAGACCTCCACCATGATGGTGAGTGTCATCAAAGGTTCAATCGTGTGTCTGGGATGAATTTCCTTTTGCTGGACTAACTAACACAGCGCTGACTGTGTGTTAGTGATGAAGAGTTAACAGTGAATGAAGCAGGTGAGTCAGGGAACAAAGTCTTTATTTACCTTTTGTAGTTTTACACCTCAGCAGAAACCACAGACCTGATGTCCTGATGTGGACCACCTAGGACCAGCATCAATGTGATCTGACTGTCGCCCTCCTACCCTCAGCTCATTGGACTGACAGGTGAGATCCACTGCACACACCGGACCCACAGGTGAGGTCTGCGTCTTTCTGCTGTAAGTGATTGTAAGTGAAAACCAGTTCTTATTGAATCCAACCTCCAACAGTCTGTTGGAGCCGCATTTTGAGAACTTCTTCATTCTGATCCAGACGCTTGACAGTGGGTGGGTTTATATAGGATCTGTCCTACCTGCTCATTGACACTGCTCTCTGATTGGCTGATTGGGAGACTCACCCATCCCTCCACCTCCACCTCCTCCTGCCGCCCCTGCTGTCACTGCTGAGCTGAGGTTTGACACCCACCCTCAGCCAGCATATTATCACATGCAGTCAGGTCACCTGAACAGCCAGACAGGTGCTAACAGCCAGGGACAGGTGAGATACTAAATATAGGTTAGAAATAAGCAAACACAATCTCTTCAGATAAATCCAATGCTGAAGATTTGCTCTGTGATGGTTTAGTGAATGGCTATTCTGACACCTGATGGACAGATGACACAGATTATGCACTTTGTCTAATTGCATGTATTTGTGCATGTTTGTATCTGCAGTATCAAAATGTGCCGGTGGTGAGACTTCATCCGAGCACGGGGGACCTGGTTCCTGTTGGTATGATGTAAGTAACACACACATTAATGCAAACAAACACATGAGTGTACACAAGTACGAACCTTTGTTTTTATCTTCAAACTGTTTCTCTGTTGTCTGATGTATGTTTCTGATGTTATTTATGAAGGAATGGAGAGGTGGTGTACATGTTTGCCACAGATGGATGTGCTCCTGCTTTTGCGGCCCCTCCACCGAACACCCCCACGTCAAAGTAAGTCAGCCTGACTGGCTCATGTTCTGTGGCAGTGGTCACCAACTGGAAGACCATAACAAAGCTCGACCTATAATCAAATCATAGTCACTTTTGATTTCATTTCTTGCAGCTACCAAGATCCCAGCTGACTTTGTTGCTTGTTTGTAAAATACTTCTTTCCTCACAGTTGTACACAGTGGTAATACATGCTCTTATTCTGTTCTTTGTTTCTTTTCTGTATTTCCATAGAAAGAGGAGGTGTGAGAGCCAGGAGAAAGACAATCAGCCCTACATCAAGAAGCCGCCCAATGCCTTCATGTTGTTCAGGAAGGAACAGCGAGCAAACGTTGTGGCCGAACTGAACATCAGGGACAGTGCCACAGTAAACACTGTCCTTGGACAGAGGGTAAGTGTCCTCACTCTGTCTGTTTGAAACACTCAGTGTCACACAAACTTTATGACAATTTGGTCAAAGATTTTTCTGCAGTCATACACTGATCAGTGTCTGAGGCAACACTCTAACCATAAAGCTTCACATCTTGGCAGTAATTTTTGTTCTTTTCTTGAAAGGAAATGATTGGAATATGTTTTTAATGTTTGTGTTTGTGGACTAGTCGGCCTGTCGCTGCATGTAGCCGTGTGTCAATGTGTGCACTGACAGTGTGTTATTGTGTGTCCACAGTGGAACTCTTTGTCGAAGGAGGAGCAGGCCAAATATTATGTAGAGGCTGAAAAGGAGAGGAGGCTCCATGCTCAGCAATTCCCTGAGTGGTCCTCCAGGGACAATTATGTATGTACACTATGCTCAGATACAACTCCTGCATGTTTGCATCATTACAGTAGATGAAACGACACAATCCTGGAAAAGAGTTTTTATCAGCTGATATCAGGTGGAAAGTCAAGTGTGTTTGTTTTTGTATAGGGCAGAAAGAGGAAGAGGCAGAGGAGCAGGGCACCAACCAGGGCTGAAGGTACGGCAATATTAAGTTATGATGACCACAGATTGTAGAAACATTTACCAAATGACTCCAAACCCCACACACACACACACACACACACACACACACTCAAGGTGAAAACAGCTGTGTATCCACTACTTACCCCCACCCCTCTCTTTTCCACCACTTCCCACTACTCTCCCTCTCACTTCCCCTTTTCCCTACCCCCCTTCTCCCCTTTCCCCTTTTCACTTTAAAAATGTCTGTAACTGTGTGCATAAATGTATATCTGCACACACCTGTGTATATATGTATATATGTAAAGATCAATAAATCAATGAGAAACTACAACCCTTTGCCTTGCTCCTCACTTGTAATGGAGTATTTTTACATTGTGGTATTTGTAGCCTTCTTTTACTGAAGTGAAAGATCTGAGTGCTTCCTCCATTACTGATTAACACCCCAGTCAATGGAGAACAAGTCCACCTATTTCAGTTTTTAATTCTTAAATAAATAATTAAATAACGACGTTGCTTAAGCTCCGACTGAGTTTGGAGAAGAAGCCAGAGACCTGCAGCTGCTCCCCAGCTCGGCCTCCACCGCCCAGCTGCCTCTCAGTGGATCTCAAAATCCCCAAGTCTCACTCATTTCTTTACATTTTAAAGTTGGTTAATTCCAGTACAAGCTAAAAACAACTACAGACTGTTTGCTCAGCTACAACATGTAGAACATGAAATAAGAAGATGAAATTAGATGAAATAAACAAATCCATCTTAAAATAACTAAAATTCGAATGAAATTCGCTATGAGATTTGGTCTTGAGGTTCAGGACTGCAAATACTA
Source organism: Toxotes chatareus (assembly GCA_016801885.1). Classification (NCBI taxonomy): domain Eukaryota; kingdom Metazoa; phylum Chordata; class Actinopteri; family Toxotidae; genus Toxotes; species Toxotes chatareus. The sequence goes on along the minus strand of JAFBJY010000166.1, from coordinate 28,871 downwards.
ATTTTTCTCAGTTAATTATTCAATTATTAATTATCCAACATAATGGTATAACAACAACAACAAACAACAAAATGCCAAGAGCTTATAGGTTTAATCAACAATTAATCAACCAGTTATTAAATGTATAACTGAAACAAAAGAACACTATCTTGTCATTTCAACCCTTCATCTCCTCAAGCCTCCACGAAAGTTAGGTGGAAATGTACAGGACATAAGCTTAAACTCTTTCACTCTGTTGAGATTTATAATGATTGCTGGCATCTAACCTTCTGAGATAACTTGTGTTAATACTGGGGAAGCCTTTTGGATGAGAGGTGACGTCCTCAAGAACCTCAAGCAAGTCCAGGTGCCTTCATATAGCACTTTGAAGTATCATGACCTGGATGACTGAGAATCTTCACAAACATTCAAATAAATATGCGGCAAATGGAACATGCTGAGGGTGCAGTCAAAATAATGCAAATGTCTCATGACCAGTCATTTTAAATGAAACATTACATGCTTGTTGTGAAACGGATGTTGATGCAACTTATGACTTTCTTTCTTTTTCTGCCTTTTGTGTGCGTATCTGTTGATCTGGGTGGCAGGCTGCAGCATTCAGTTGCTCTAATATGCATAAATACAGTTGTACTGAACAAACTAAGTAGCCATGGTTGGTTTTATCGCTCTCCATGCACCTTAGTATTAAAAAGTATATTTTTAATACTTGTGGCCATAATACTGTCCAGCCTTGGCTATGCAGTTCTTTGTCTCCTGCACGCCTCCTATTTCCACTTTCATATTATATACAGCTATATAGTTTTTAATCATTTTAAATAACTGGTTATTTAATTCATCAATTCATTACATTTTTTATACACCTTTCTTGTGATATTGATGGTTAATATAATTGTTGAAATGAGCCATTTTTAATGTGCAATAAAGGTAATTATGAAGCTCTACTCTAAGTTTGTTGATTTTTTTCATATATCTATTATGCATACTACTGTAATCATCAAAGAACACACTTTTATTTATAATTAATTTATAATGAATTACAAGTGTATTTCTACATTAGCTTTAATCAATGACATAAATAATAGAATTTTGTATTTAATGTTGCTGTCCTTGACCCCTGACAACAATGAAACATATTAAAACTACTTACCAAGTTTTAATGACATTGAAAACACTAATTCAACAAAGCATCTTGTTAGATTCATCATGAGATTTATGGTAAATTTGGAAAAACCTGGCGAGTGCTCTGTAGTTCATAGAAAATGCACTCAGTGCCATTACCTTACAGTAGGTTTATTTGAAATTCAATATAACAGAAAACTGTGATCAGAAAATTAATAAGGCACATTAAATACATTTTTAATTAGAATAAGTGTAGTTTGGAATAAAACTAATGTATGTGAGCTGTACTATACTGACAGTTTGAAGTCTCCATCAAATGAAAAACATACAAGGACAAGCAAAATCAACTATTTAACCTAATTAATCTGAACTCTGTCGTATCTTCAATACACAGTTTGTCTTTTTAAAACATACTTCTACAGTGGTGACAGCAGCACACATCTATTACAGGAGTCACATTTGGCTCCTGTAATACAATTCTGCTTCGCCAGATATCAAATTGGGAAATACTTTCACTAATGAAAGTGGTGACTGTGCTAGAGCTGATTCCACATTTAATTCCAGTTTAATATTTTTTCAGTCCTGTTTACTAGCATCGCCTCTACCAACAGCAGAGATGAAGTCCAAGACGTAAAACTGTACCTGTGAAGACTTGGGACAGAGAACAATAAACTTCTAAAAAGCTGGTCCGTTCTTTCATCAGAGGAAGCTGAACTGGATCTGGGTTTTCTGGCATCCATCCATGCAGTCTGCCTTCTCCACAGATGAATGGCAGCAAATATTCTGCTCCATACATGAGGTCTTCATTCTGTTGGCACAGGTTGTTCAGATGTCTGTGCCCGCCAGTTTACCCGGACTCGCTTTGGCTGCCAGACCCGCCTTTTGCAGAAGGAGTAAACAGAGTTTGTAGGAGTTATCATTTAGGGAAAAGTATTTGGTGAGTAACAAGCTTTCTTTTTTTTATTCAATACAGACAGGCTACTATCAGTAACAGTGCAATAATTCGTTTTACAACACTAAAACTGAAACTGTGTCTTAAGCTAAATCTGGCTTTTAGCTAGCTAATTACTTCAGAGTAGTCTCTTTTATAGTTAGCTTACAGTGGCAGTCTAATGATTTTACGTGAAACAGGACATACAGTAGCACTTGTGGTGAGTCTGCAGGCATGATAATATGTGTGTTGTTTCATAGTCTCCTTAAAGTTGGCACGTTTTCCATAAATTCGTGCTAACAAAATTAGCGCGTTAGCACGCGCTGTTTTGGCTAACGGCTTGACATTCATCCACGGAAGTAGTGATGTGTCGCAATTCTCCATTGACCCCCATGTTAAAATAGCCAACTTTACAGCCTAAAAATATATATATTTACAGCCTGGTACAATTTTTGTGGGGGGTGAATTTTTTTGTACCACAACCGTTTTAGTGTTATTTAGGCTTAATAAATTAGGGCGTGGTTACGCTGAGTGACAGCCCATAGACAGGCACAGGCATTTGGCTGGGCTTTGGCGGCTACATCCAGAGGCCTCCGAGCTACCTCCAGCGGTTGACAGGGACTGCAGTGTCCGTGTTTGTTTGCCAATGTTCAGATAGGTTTTTGTGACAGTATGGCTTGTTGTAGTGTAGACTGTACTAACCAACAGGAGTCTGTCTGTGTTGCAGTTTTTTCGTAAGTAAATTTCTCACTATTTTACCTGGATGTTTGCACTAATTAGCATGTATTAGCATATTTTGCCACTGGCTTATGACTTAATTGTCGATTTATGGTCGCTGCTGATACAGATAGAGGACCGAGCGGATAATGTTAGGAACGCTGTTGCGGTGTGTTCCGTGCTCTCAGAGTCCGCTTATTGTGGGAATACTATTCTACAATCTTATTTCGTCTCATTTTTCTGTTTAAAAGTCCGACATTGCATGGACAGAGCAGCTCCGTCAGTAAGCGGCTGCTGTGTGCTGCTGTAACTGTAAGTGGATAGTGGGTGGAGGCAGCGGTAAATATTAAACATTTTAATATATTATTATCATCATTATTTTGATCTTTATCATTAATAATAATGACAATGACAATAATAATAATAATAACTTTTAATATAGTTAATCAATATGAAATAATAATGATTGTTTCACAGTTAAATAACAGGCTAGAAATAAATTTCCCCACAACTCCACCAAACCCTGCAGCTCCATCTAAAACCTCTCTATCTGAAACAGTCATGTTTAAAACACAGCAGCAACATTATGATCTCTGTTGTATGCTGTGTCGGACTCGGGGACTGTCGTGGTGGTGGATGTAGCTGCGTGTAGCTGCCGCTTAGCTTGTTAGCCTAGCTGATTAGCCTTAGGCTAGCTCGGTTGCTCCGTGCTAAGTGGCGGGTTCTCGGCCGGTTGACCCCGGCTGACCCGTGAGAGCAACCGCCTCTTAAGCCAAATATGGAAAGTACAGTCCCACTAAAATCCAAGATGGCGCAGCTCAAATGCCCATGGTTTGGTCACAAAACCGACTCCCGAAACCAATGGGTGACATCACGGGTGCTACGTCCCATGTCTTATACAGTCTATGGCCTATATGTTCCCCCAAATTTTTTTCCCTTTTTAAAAAAAAAACCCCCCTTTTTTGGGGGCAAAAGGGGGCCTTTGGGAATGGGGAAAATTAAAATTGGGGGGGAAAGGGGGAAAAAAAGGGGGGGAAAAAAAAACCCCGGGGGGGTTTTTCCCCCAAAAGGGGGAAAGGGGGGGGGCCCCAAAATTAAAAAAAACCCCCCCTTTTTTTTTTCCCAAAAAATTTTAAAAAACCCAAAGGACAAAAAAAAAATTTTTTTTTTTAAATTTTGGCCCCCCCCCCAAAAAAAAAAAACCCCCCCCCCGGGGGGGGGGGGAAAAATTGAAAAACCTTTTAAAAAAAAAAAATTCCAAATTTTTTTTTTTTTAAAAATTTTTCCGGGGGGCCCCCACGGGTTAAAATTTTTTGGAAGATTTGGGTGAAAAAAAGGGGAAACCAAATTTTTTTTTTTTTTAAAAAAAAAAAAATTTTTTTTAAAAAAAAATTTTTTTTCCCCCGGGGCCCCCTAAAAAAAATTTTTCCGGGGAAAAATTTTTAAAGGGGGAAAAATTAAAACCCCCGGGGGGGGGTTTGGGGGGGGGGGAAACCCCCAAAAAAACCCCCCCCCGGGGGAAAAACCCCCCCCCCAAAAGGGAAAAAAAGGGGGCCCCCCCTTTTCCCCTTTGGGGGGGCCCCCCCCCCCCAAAAAAACCCCCCCTTGGGGGGCCCCCCGGGGCCCCAAACCCCCTTTTTTCCTTTTTGGGGAAAAAAAAATTTTTTTTTTTTTTTTTTTCCCCTTTTTTTTTCCCTTTTAAAAAACCCCCCCCCCTTTAAAAAAAAAATTTTTGGGAAAAAAAAAAAATTTTTTTTTAACTTAAAAAAGGGGGGGGGGAAAAACCCCAAAAAAAAAGGGGGGGGTTTTAAAAAAGGGGGAAGGGGGGTTTAAAAAAAAAAAGGGGCCCCCCCCCCTTTTTTTTTTTTAAAAAAAAGGGGCCCCCAAAAATTTTTTAAAAATGTTAAAAATTTTCCCGTTAAAAATTTTTTCCTTTTTTTTTGGGGGGGCCCTTTTTTTAAAAAGGGAAATTTGAAAAAACCCCCCCCTTTTTTCCCTTTTGGGGGGAAAAGGGAAACCCCCTTTAAAAAATCCCCCCCCCCTTTTAAAAAATTTCCCCCGGGCTTTTTTTTTTTTCCCCCCGGTTTTCCTTTTAAAAATTTGGGGGGGAAAAAAGGGGGCCGGAACCAAAAATTTTTTTTTCCCCAAAAAATTCCCTTTTTTTTAAAACCCCCCTTTTTTTTTTCCCCTTTTCCAAACCCCCCCCCCCCTTTGGGCCAACCCAAAAAAAAAATTTTTCCCGGGGCCCGGGGGGGAAAAACCCCGGGGGGCCCTGGGGGGTGTAAAGGGGGGAAAAATTTTTTTTTTGCCCCTTCCCCCGGGGGCCCCCCCCCAAATTTTTTCCCCCCCCTTTTGGGGGGGAAACCCCCCCCCCAAAAATTTTTTTTTAAAACTTTTGGAGGCCCTTAACCCCAAAAAAACCCCCCCTTTGGGGTTTTTTTGGGGGTTTTCCCCGGGGGTTTCCCCTTTTCCCCGGGGGGGGGTTTTTTTTTTTTTAAAAAAAATTTTTTTTTTGGAATTTTTTCCCCCCAAAAGGGACCCCCCAAAAAAAAAAAAAACCCCCCCCAAAAAAAAAAAAATTTTTTTTTTAAACCCCAAACCCCTTTTCCCTTTTTTCCCCCCCCCCAAAAAAAAAAAGGGGGGGGGGGGGGGGAAAAAAAAAAGGGCCCCCCCGCGGGGGAAAAACCCTTTTTTTTTTTTTTTTTTGGGGCCAAAGGGGGGTTTTTTTTGGGAAAAAGGGGGTTTTTTAAAAACCCAAAAAGGGAAAATTTTTGGAACCCCCCCCCTTTTAAATGGGGGAAGGGGGGGTTTTTTTCCCCCCCCTTTAAAAACCCCAACCAAAAAAAAAAAAAATTTTTTTTTCCCCGGGGGGGGGGAAAAAAAAAAAAAGGGTTAAATTTTTTTGGGGGGGGGGAAATTTTTTGGGGGCCCCCCGGGGGAAAAAGGGGGGATTTTTTCCCCAAAAAAAAAAAAAAATTTTGGGGGGAAAAAAAATTTTTTAAAATTTTTAAAACCTTTGTTAACCCGGGGGGGTTTTTTCCGGGGGGGGGGCCCCGGGGGCCGGCAAGGGGCCCTTTAAAATTTTTTTCCTTCCCGGGGGGGGGGGGAAAACCCCCCCAAAAAAAATTTTTTAAATTTTTTTTTAAAAAATTTTTTCCTTTTTTTAAAAAAAAAAAAAATTTTTTCCCCCCTTCCCCCTTTTTTGGGGGCCCTTTTTTTTTCTTTTTTTTAAGGGGAAAAAAGGAAAATTGCCTTTTTTTTTTGGGGGGAAAAAAAAATTTTTTTTCCTTTAAAGGGGGGGGGGGGCCCCCCCCAAAAAAAAAAAACCCCCCAAACCAAGGGTTTGGGTTTTTTTTGGGGGCCCCCCCCCTTTTTTTTTCCCCCCAAAAATTTTTTCCCCCCCCGGCCCCCCAAAAAAAAAAATTTTTTTTTTTGGGGGGCCCCAAAATTTTTTAATGTTTTTTTTTAAAAAAAAAAACCCGGGTTTAAAAGGGTTTTTTCCCCTTTTAAAAATTAAAAACCCAAACCCTTTTTTTTTTTCCCCCCCCCAAAAAAAGTTTTTCCCCAAAAAAAGGTTTTTTTTTTTTTTGGGGAAATTTTCCCCCCAAAAGGGGGGAAAAAATTTTAAAATTGTTTTTCCCCCCTTTTTTCCTTGGGGGTTTTTTTAAAAGGGGGTTTTTTTCCCCCCCGGGGTTTTTTGGGAAAAGGGGGGCCCCCCAAAAAGGGGGTTTTAAAAAAAAAAGGGGAAAAAAATTTTTTTTCCCTTTTTTAAAAAAAAACCCTTAAGGGGGTTTTTTTTTTTGGTTTTGGGGTTTTTGGGAAAAAAAAGGGGGGGGTTTTTTTTTTTTAAAAAAGGGGGGGGGGAAAGGTTAACGGGGGGGAAAAAAATTTCCCCCATCACCCCCGGGGGGAAAAAAACCCCCCTTTTTTAAAAACCCCAAAACCCCCTTTAACCCCCCAAAAACCTTTTTTAAAATTAAAAAAACCCCCCCCCCCCCCCCCCCCCAACATTTTTTTTTAAAAACCTAATTTTTAAAATTTTCCAAAAAAATTTTTTTTTAATTTTTGGGCCCCCCCCCCAAAAAAAAAATTTTTTTTTTTTTAAAATTTAAAAATTTTTTTTTTTTTTTTTCTTTTTTAAATTTTTTTTTTTAATTTTTTTTCCCCCTTTTTTTTTTTGGGGAAAACCCTTTTTTTTCCCCCCAAAAAAAATTTTTAAAAATTTTTTTAAAAACCCCCTTTTTTTTTTTTTTCCCCAAAAAGGGGTTTTTTTTTTTTTTTTTTTTTGGGGGGAAAAAAAGGGGGGGTTTTTTAAAATTAATTCCTTTTCTTTTTTTTTTTTAATAAAAAAAAAATTTTTTGGGGTTTTTTTTTAAAAAAAATTTTTTTTTTTTTTTTGGGAAAAAAAAACCAATTTTTTTTTAAAAAAAAATTTTTTTTTAAAAAAAAAAATTTTTTTTGGGGGTTTTTTTAAAAAAAAAAAAAAATTTTAAGGCAAACTTTTTTGGGGGAACTTTTTAAATTTTTTTTTTTTTTTTAAAATTTTAAAAATTTTCCCCCCCCCAAAAGGGGGGGGCCCCCCCCGGGGGTGGGGGGTTTTGGGGGGAAAAATTTTAAAAAAAATTTTTAACCAAAGGCCCCCCCCCCAAAAAAAATTTTGGGGGGCCCCCCAAAAAACCCCCAAGCTTTTTAAAAAACCCCCCCTTTTTTTTTTTTTAAAAAATTTTTAATAACCGGAAATTTTTTTTTTTTTAAAAAAAAAAACCCCAAAAAAAACCCCCCCTTTTGGGGTTTTTTCCCCCCTTTTTTTTAAAAAAAAAGGGTTTTTTTAAAAAAAAAATTTTTTGGGGCCCCCCCTTTTTTTCCCCCCCCCTTTCCTTTTTTTCAAAAAAAAGTTTTTTTTTTTCCCCAAATTTTTTTCCCTTTTTTTTTTTTCCCCCAAAAACCCAAATTTTTTTAAAAATTTTTTTTTTTTAAAAAAAATTTAAAAAAGGGGGGAAAAAACCCCATTTTTTTTTTTTTTTTTTGGTTTTAAAAAAAAATTTTTTTTTTTTTAAAAAATTTTTTTTTTCCCAAAAAACCCCTTTTTTTGGGGGAAAAAACCCAAAAAAAAAATTTTTTTTCTTTTTTTTTGGAAAAAAATTTTAAAAAATTTTTTTTAAAAAAAAGGGCCCGGGGTTTTTTTTAAAATGGGGAAAATTTTTTTAAAAAAAACCCGGGGGTTTTTGGGGGGCCCCCCCGGGGTGGGGGAAAAAAAGGGGGAAGGTAAAAACCCCCAAAGGGGGGGGGGAAAACCTTAAAAAAATTTTTTTTTTAAAAAAAAGGGGGGGTTTTTTTTTTTTTTGGGGAAAAAGGAAACAAAAAAACCCCCAAAAACCCAAAAAAAAAGGAAAAAAAAATTTTTTTTTTAAAAAAACCAAAAATGAAAAAAAATTTTTTTTTAAAAAAACCAATTAAAAAAAGGGGGGGTTTAAACCAAGGTTTTTTGGGGAAAAAAAAGGGGGAAAAAAAAAAAATTTTTGGGGCCCCTTTTTAAATTTTTTTTAAAAAAAAAAAAGGGGGGGGAAAAAAAAAAAAAAATTTTTAAAAAAAACCCCCCCCCCCCTTTTTTTAAAATTTAAAAAATTTTAAAAAAAGGGGGGGAAAAAAAAATTAAAATTCCCCCCAATTTTTTTCCCCTTTTCCCCCCCGGGGGGCGGTTTAAAAAAAAAACCCAAAACCCCCGGGGTTAAAAAAAAAAAAACCCCCAAAAAAAAAAATTTTATTGGGTTTTTTTTTTAAAAAAAAACCCCCAAAAAAAACCCTTTTTTTTTTTTTTTAAAACCCGGGGGAAAAAAAAAATTTTTAATTTCCCAAAAAAAAACCTTTTTAAATTTTTTTTTGGGTGTTTTTTAAAAAAACCTTTTAAAAAAAAAAATTTTTTTTTTCCCCAAAAAAAAAACCAAAAAAGGAAAAACCCCCAAAGGGGAAAAATTTTTTTTTAAAAAAAACCCCTTTTTTTTGGGCCGGGGCCCCCCCCCCGGGGGGGGGGGTTTTAAAAAAAAAAAAATTTTAAAGGGGGGGGGGGGAAAAAAAAAACCCCCGGGGTTTTTTTAATTTTTTTGGGGGAAAAGGGGGGAAGAAACGAAAAAACGGGGGGGGGCCCCGGGGGGTTTTTTTTTTCCCCCCCCCAAAAAAAAAAAACCCCAAAAACCGGGGGGAAAAATTTTAAAAAATTTTAAAAAAAAAAAAAATTTAAAAAAAGGGAAAAAGGGGGGAAAAAAATTTTTTTGGGGGGGGAAAAAAAAAAGGAAAGGGGGGGGGAAAAAAACCCCCGGGGGGAAAAAAAAAGGGGGGGAAAAAAAGGGGGGGGGAAAAAAAAAAACCCCAAAAAAAAACCCCCCCGGGGGGGGGGTTTTTTTTTTTAAAAAAATTTTTCCCCCAAAAAAGGGGTTTTTTTTTAAAAAGTTTATTTTTTCCAAAATTCCTTTTTTTCCCCCCCTTTTTTCGGGTTGGGGGGTTTAAAAGGCGGGGGTTTTTTTTTTTTAAAAAATTTTCCCCTTTCCCCCGGGGGGGGGGCCCTTTTTTTTTTAAAACCTTTTTTTCCCCCTTTTTAAATTTTTTAAATTTCCCCTTTTTAAAATTTGGGATTTCCCTTAAATTGGCCGGGGGGAATTAAAATAAAAAAAAAAATTTTCTTTTTTTTTTTAAAAAAAAAATTTTTAAAATTTTCCCCCCCCCTTTTTTTTTTAAAAGGGAAAAATTTAAAAAAAAAAAATTTTTCCCCCCCCCTTTTTTCCCCCCCCCCCCTTTTTTTTCCCCCCCCCCCCCCGGGGCCCCCCCCCCTTTTTTTTGGGGGCCCCCCTTTCCCCCCCCCCCCCCCAAAATTTTTTTTTTTTTTTTTCCCCCCCCCTTTTTTTAAAAACCCTTTTTTTTAAAAAAACCCTAAAATTAAAGGCCGGGCCCCCCACCCCCCCTTTTTTTTTTTTCCCCCCTTGGGGGAAGGGGGGCCCCAAAAAAAAGGGGGGGGGAAAAAAATTTTCCCCCCCCAAAAAGGGGGAAAAAAAAAGGAATTTAAAAGGGGGGTTTGGCCGGGGGAAAAAAATTTTTTTTTGGGGGGGGGGGAAAATTTTTTTTTTTTGGGGGGGGGGAAAGAGCGTAAGGGGGAAAAAAAAAAACCCCAAAAAAAACCCACAAAAAAGGGGGGGGAAAAAAAAAAAATTGGGGGCCAAAAAAAAGGGGTTTTTAAAAAAAAAAAAAAAATTTTTTTTTTTAAAAAAAAAAAAAAAAAAAGGGGGGGGGGGAAAAGGGGGAAAAATTTTTAAACCAAAAAAAAAAAATTTTTTTTTTTTGGGGGGAAAAGGGGTTTTTTTTTTTTTTCCCCCCCCAAAAAAAAAAATTTTTAAAAGGATTTTTTTTAAAAAAAATTTTCCCTTTTTTCTTTTTTTTTTGGGGGGGAAAAAAAGGGGGGGGAAAAAAAAAAATTTTTTTAAAATTTTTAAAAATTTTTTTTTAAAAACCCGGCCCCAAAAAAGGGGGGGTTTTTAAAAATTTGTTTTTTTTTTTTCCCCCCCCCCCCCCCCCAAAAAATTTTTTTGGGTTTTCCCCCCCCCCCCCCCGGGGGGTTTTTTTTTAAAAGGGGGTTTTTTTTAAAAAAAAAAGGGCCCAAAAAAAAAAACCCCCCCCCCCCCAAAAAAAAAAATTTTAATTTTTTAAAAAAAGGGGGGGTTTTTTTAAAAAAAAAACCCTTTTAAAAAAAAAAAGGGGGGGGGGGTTTTGGGGGGGGGGTTTTTAAAAAGGGGGGGGGAAAAAAAAGGGGGGGGGGAAAGGGGTTTTTTGGGGGGCCCAAAAAAAAAAAAATTTTTTTTTCCCCCCCTTTTTTTTCCCCCCCCCGAAGGGGTTTTTTTGGGGCCCCAAAACCCCCCGGCCCCCCCCCCCCCTTTTTTTTTGGGGGCCCCAAAAAACCCCAAAAGGGGGGGGGGTTTTTTGGGGGCCCCCGGGAAAAAACCCCCCAACCCCGGGCCCGGGGGGTTTTTTTTAAAAAAAAACCCCCCTTTTAAAATTTTTTTTGGGAAATTTTTGGGGGGGCCCCCCCCCCCAAAAAAACCCCCCCCCAAAAAGGGGTTTTGGAAAATTTTCCCCCGGGGGAAAAAAAATTTTTTTTTTTTTAAAAAAAAATTTTTTTTTTAAAAAAAAAGGGGGGGGAAAAAGAAAAAAGGGCTTTTTTTTTTTTTTAAAAAAAAAAATTTTATTTTTTTTTTTTTAAAAAACCCCCCCCCCCAAGAAAAGGGGGGGCCCCTTTCCCAAAAATTTTGGGTTTTTTCCCCCCCCCCAAATTTTGGGGGGGGAAAAACCCACCCCCCCCAAAACCCGGCTTTTTTTCCCCGGGGGGGGGCCCCCCCCCTTTCCCCCCCTTTTGTTTGGGGCCCCTTTTTGGGGCCCCCCCCCCCGGGGGTTTTTTCCCCCTTTTTGGGGTTTTGGGGGGGGGGGGCCCCCCCCCCCCTTTTTTTAAAGGGGGGGGCCCCCCGGGCCCCCCGGAATAAAACCCCCCCGGGGGGGGTTTTGGGGGGGGGTTTTTTTTTTTTGGGTTTTTTAAGGTTTTTCCCCCCCCTTTTTAAAAGGGAAAAATTCCCCTTTTTTTGGGGGGCAAGGGGGGTTAAGGGGGGGCCCCCTTTTAAAAAAAATTTTATTTTTTTTTTGGTTTTCCTAAGGGGGCCCCCCCCTTTTCCCGGGGGCCCCCCCCAAACGGGGGTTTCCCCTTTTTTGGGGGGGGCCCCAAAAAAGGGGCCCGGGTTTTGGGGGGGTTTTTTTTTTTCCCCCCCCCAAAAAAAAAAAAAAAATTTTTTTTTTAAAAAATTTTTTTAAAATTTTAAAAAATTTAAAATTTCCGGGGGTTTTTTCTTTTAAACGGGGGGAAAAAAAAAATTTTTTTTGGGGTTTTTGGAATTTTTGGGTTTTTTTTGGGGGGGGAAATTTTTTTTTTTTGGGGGGTTTTTTTTTTTTTTTTCCCCCCCCCCCCCGGGGGGCCCCCCCGGGCCCCCCCTTTTTTTTTTTTCCCCCCTTTTTCCTTTTTTTTTCCCCCCGGGGGGCCCCGGGGGGGGGAAAAAATTTTTAAAAAAATTTTTTGGGGGGGGAAAAAACCAAAAAAAAATTAAAAAAACCGGGGGCCCAAATTTTTTTAAAAAACCCAAAAAAAACCCGGGGGGGGGTTTTTTAAAAAAAAAAAATTTTTTTTGGGGGCCACTTTTTTTTTTAAATTTTTTTTAAAAAAAAAACCCCCTTTTCCTTTTTCACCCCCCCGGGGGGTTTTTAAAACCCCCGGGGGGCCCCCCCCCCCCCCGGGGGGGGGTTGGGGGTTTTAAAATTCGTTTAAAAAACCAAAAAAAAGGGTTTTTTTCCCCCCCCAAAAAAAAATTTTTTTTTTTTTCCCCCCCCAAAAAAAAAAAAAAAAATTTAAAAAAAACCCCCCAAAAGCCCCCCAAAAAAAAATTTCCCCAAAAAATTTTCCCCAAAAAAAAAAATTTTTGGCCTTTAAAAAATTTTTTTTTTTTAAAAAAAAATTTTTCCCGGGGGGTTTTTTTTTTAAAAATTTTTTTTTTTCCCAAAAAAATTTTTTAAAAAAAACCCCCAACCTTTTGGGGGGAAAATTTAAAAAAAAAAACCCCCCGGGGTTTTTTTTTTTTTCCCCCCTTTTTTTTTGGGGGGTTTTTTTAAAAAATTTTTTAAAAATTTTAAAAAAAAAAAAACCCCCTTTTTTAAAAAAAAATTTTTTAAAAAAAATTTTTTTATTTTTTTTTTTAAAAATTATTTTTTGGGAATTTTTAAAAAAAAAAAAAAAATTTTTTCCCCCGGGGGGTTTTTTTTTGGGTTTTTTTTTTTTTTTTCCCCCCCCGGCCGGGGTTTTTTTAAAATTTTTTTTTTCCCCCCGGGGGGGAAAGGGGGGGGGGGGGGAAAAAAAAAAAATTTTTTTTTTTGGGGGGGGCCCCCCGGGGGTTTTTTGGGGTTTTTTTTTTTCCCTTTTTTTTCCCCTTTTTTAAAAAAAAAAACCCGGGGTTTTCCCTTTTTGGGTTTTTTTTTTGTTTAAGTTTTAAATTTTTCCCCCCCAAAAAAAATTTTTTTCCCGGGGAAAAAAACCCCTTTTTTAAAAAATTTAAAAAGGCCCAAAAAAAATTTTGGGAAAATTTTTGGCAACCCCTTTTTTTTTGGGTTGGGGAAAAAAATTTAAATTTTTTTTTAAAAAAAGGGGGGGGAAAACCCCCGGGCCCCTTTTTAAATTTTGGGCCCCCAAAACCCCCGGGGGAAAATTTTTCCCCGGGCCCGGGGGTTTTCCCCCCAAAAAATTTTTTTTTTTTTTTGGGGAAAAACTTTTAAACCAAATTTCCCCCCTTTTTCCCCCCAAAAAAAGAAAAACCCCCCCCCAAAAGGAAAAAATTTAAATTTTTTAAAAAACCCCCCCCCCCCGGGGGATTGGGGGGGTTTGGGGGGGGGGGAAAAAGGGGGGGGGGCTTTTTTTTAAACCCCTTTTTTGGGGGGGGGAAACCCAGGGGGGTTTTTTTTTTTTTTTTTGGGGGGTTTTTAAAAAAAAAAAAAAAAAAAAAATTTCCCCTTTTTTTTTTTAAAAACCGGGGAAAAAAAAATTTAAATTTTGGGGAAAAAATTTTTTTTTTGGGGCAAAAGGGGAAAATTTTTGGCCTGCCCCCCCCCCCAAAAAGGGGCCGGGTTTTAAAAAAAAAAAAGGGGGGGGTTTTTTTTTGGGGGGGGGCCCCCCCCCCCCTTTTTTTAAAAAAAAAAAAAATTTTTAAAAAAAATTTTTTTTTTTTTGGGAAAAAAAAAATTTTTTCCTTTTTTTTTTAGCCATTAAAACCCCCAAAAACTAAAAGTGGGAACGTTTGTGGATCCCGTTATTATTTTTTTCTATCTAGCAACCAGCAATCATAAAAATGCATGAAATAAGTTTTAATTTTTAAACTTTTAACAAAAGTGAACAAATAATTTAGTTTTGTGACAAGTAACCGGGAACTTAAAGGAAAAAATTGGGGGAGTAATTAAACAAACCTTTTATTTTATTTAACATCATTCAGAAAGAACTAACTGTTCAACAATGATGAAGGTGTTAAAAAAATAACGGGTGATTTCCCTCCCACAGGTTTAAGCCCCCACCCCCGGGAGCTAAAAGCTTCCATTGTGGGTTAGGCCTATGTGGGGCCCTTAGGGCTTTTTGGAAATGTGGGCCCGTGATGTTTCCGTTCTTCAGGGTTGCAAATAAAATGGTAGGTCAAAAAAAAGGATTAACATTTGGGCATTTATAGTACCCCCAAACAACGGGGTTAACCCTCTGAAAACCCCTAATACTTGCCCCGTTGGTCCAACCCCGGGTCTCAAGCCCTTTGGAGACAGACAAGTCTCGGGGAAAAAGGCCCTCCGGGATTACCAAACCAATTTTGGAGTCACATGTATTTATATTTTTCTTGTAGTGTTGTATAGCAGAATAAATGTCTTTAAATGAATGATGATGTTCCCCGGAGGTGTCTGTTTTGGGAGAAGTGTAACAATAGCAATCATAAAAAATTTATGGAAAACAGTGCTTCATTGTAAATGGGGGTCAGATTTACTAAAAATTTTGGGAAACAGTCTGTGTTCCCAGCTCCCATTTCCGGGGGACGGGACCCTCCCCTTCACTCAGCTAAAAGTGGGGGGACAAAAATGGAGGCACATTCACAAGTGAGGCAGAGCTCCAGGTTCAGAGGTGGGTTTTTCTATGAGTCAGACCAGTTTGGGAGGTGGAGGGCCTCCCCGGGCCCTTTTTTTTCAGAAAGGTGTTTTTTTCCTTTCCCCCACACCTGTACAACTGTGTTTACTGCCGAGAGGTCTGATCCAGAGTGGACCATTAACTGCCTGTACAGTCCCATTGTGTTTTTTTTGGGTTTAACAAAACCTGTGGTAGAAAAGGGAAGACTGCTACAGAGAGCTGTGGGGTGTGTTTCCCAGAATCACCCCTCTGGCTTCACTTTCCTGCTCACCCCCCCAAAGCTCCCACCCCCAGAAGGCCAAGGTGCTGGGTCCCCCCTTTCCCCCACCCCCTGAAGAGGGGGAGGCTCAGTGAGAGAATATATGACCCCCTTCCCAAACCGGGAAACAGTTACAGGGGGAAACCTTAATGTTTTTTTTAAGCTTTTTGTTTTTTCCTTGGGGATCAGATGAACACACTGGAGCCACTGGGATGCCCAGGATCTTTCTTCAGATGAGGTGAGGTGCAGAAGAGACAGAGGAGACCAGCCAACCTGTTGGGGGCCCTCGGGAGCAAACCCACCATCACAGTGGGGGAAAAAAGGGGGTGTGGTGGGAGGGGAAAAGGTTTTGGGTTTTTCTGTCAGACACTGTGGTCTGTCCTACAAGAAAAAAAGCTGTTCTTTTTTTTTTGACATGAAATTAGTTTTATGTCTCAAAGGGAGTTACCAATGACTTCGCCCCTTGTTTTTCAGTTTTTGGGAAGAAATTGAAAGCGGGACCCCAGAGCAGAAGCTTCTGGTGATAAAATAAGTCATTACCATAAATGTTGTTTTAAAAACACTGTTCTCTGTCCAAAATCCCAAAGTGGAGGTCTCGGGGCCCCTTTTCTTTTTCCTCCTGATGTGAACCGATTTTCTTTTAACCCGACCTTGAGGTATAAATTTACATTTAGGCTTAATAGGGTTTTCTTCCAGTGCCCCTGTCAAAGATGGGGCACAAAAGGGGCTGCATCTGAATTAAAAATTTAAATTACTTAAAGAAAAAAACAGCTCTTTTTTTCTTTTTTTTTTTTTTTCCCGTTTTTTTTGGGATGATTTACCATATTAAAATTTACCCCTTCCCCATCCTATACCAAAAAAAGAAACAGCACGGGCCTTTTTACATGATCAGACATGAAAACATAGTGGAGATGTGGGAGACATAGTAAAAGGGTGTGTGTGTTTTTAGACAGAGCGGGGGGAAATACAGAAATCAGGTCTGGGAATAAGCAAAAGAGGGATATGGGTGAAGCATAAAAGGGGAGGGGGGGTGAGGAAAGATGGTTTCCCAAACACATTGCACAAAACCTGACCCCACATCATCATTTGTTTTTTGGGAAGAAGAAATGTCTTTTAGACCAACTGCCCCCTTTAATCAACATAACTGATCAAAATTTTAATTGCAGTTAAGGATTCATTTCATTATTGATAGTGGGGACCCCCTTTTTTTGATCACCCCAGAAAGAAATGTGTTAACAGCAGTTCAAAGGGGTGAAGATTTTCTTTTCCCTGTCATGTGAAAAAACAGTGAAGGGTCACATCTAACGGGATAAACTCAGAAAATTTTAAAACATGGTTTAAATAGTTAATTACTCGGGTTGTTGAAAATGAATTTCCTTTGTTTGGATTAAACTAACACAGCGTTTTGTTTTGGGTTAGTGATGAAGAGTTAACAGTGAAAAGCAGGAGTCGGGGAACAAAGTTTTTATTTATTTTTTGTATTTTTAACCCCCAATTCAATTCTTTTTTATTTATATACCCCTTTTCCACAATCAAAATTGTCTCAAACCCCTTTTACAGAGACCCAGAGCCTGACCCCAGAGCAAGCATTTAAGGGCCCACGGGGAAAGGAAAAAGCCCCCTTAAAAGGGGGGGGCCTTGAGCAGAACCTGGCCAGATGGGGCCCCTCCTGCCGGGGGGCCCGGGGCTGGGGAAAGGAGGACACATCATCATTTCATCATCATCCGGCCTCCCCCCGGGGTGAGACATGCCCGAACACCCCCTGGGAACATCCAGGGGAACCCCCTGAATAGATCCCCGAGCCCCCCAACTGGCCCCTCCCGGATGTGGGAGGAGAAAGGCTGTACCCCAAGCTCCCCCCCGGATGACCAAAGGCCCTCACCCTATCTCAAAGGGAGCCCAGCCACCCCAAGGGGGGAAAACCCTATTTCGCCACTTGTAGCCGGGTCCATGGGTGAGAATGGGAAAGAATCAACGCAAATTGAGAGCATGAGAGAAAAACTCCGGCCCCTTCTTCCCCAAAGACGACCGGGGACATTGACCGAACTGAAGCTGCACCAATCGGGTGAGTCGGGAAACAAAGTTTTTATTTATTTTTTCTAGTTTTAAACCAGCAGAAACCAAACCTGATGTCCTGAAAACCACCTAGGACCAGCATGGTGTGATCTGGACTGTCGCCCCTCCTCCCCTCAGAATTGGACTGAAAAGGTGAGATCCACTGCACACACCACCACGGGGAGGCCTCGTTTCCCCTTTTTTTTCGCTGGAAGTGATGAAATGACCCTTATTGAATCCAGTCTCCAAAAGCTTTTTGGGGGGCCACATTTTGGGAGAAAGTTTTTTTTCTGATCCAGACATTTTGACAGGGGGTGGGTTTATATGGATCAGTTTTTTGATTTTTAAAAGGGAATTTGAATAGACCCCCGGAGCCACCTCAACGGGCCCCCCCTCTCAGTGGGGGGAGCAGCGGTTTACTCCAAGCTCCCCCCGGATGACCAAGCCCCCCCCCCATCTTTTAAGGGGGAGCCCCCAGCCCCCCCGGGCGGGGAAACCCCTTTTCGCCAAGATCCAGATCTTTTCCTTTCAGTCATGACCCAAAGGGAGTCTAAGGGAGAAAATAAGGTTTTACTGAATCCAGCTCCAAAGTCTTTTTTGGGCCAATGTTGAGAAGTTCTTCTTCTGATCCAGACACTTGACCGGGGGTTTATATAGGATCTGTCCACCTGCTCATTGACACTGCTCTCTGATTGGCCCCCCTTACAGATGGCGTCAGCCCTCCACCATGATGGGAGTGCCATCGGTTCAATCGGGGTGTCTGGGATGATGTCACAGGGGCGGGGGGGGTTAGACTTTTGCGGGGAGACGTGCCACGAGTGGTAAGGGATTGTGTAAACTTTCCGTTTGCTGCTTCGCACTGTGGTGCTACGAGTGTTTCCAGTTATCCTAGTTTTATCAACGACAAATTTTGCGTTTGTGTTAAATCTCAACCCTGCAAACGAAATTGCTTTAGTTGAACATCTGGTGCAGGGCCCCCTTGGGTTTTTACACTAGAATATAATCATTTCCCCCTTGCCCCTTAGTTTAGCTGTTAGCAATGGCTTCTCCTTTGGTTCCCCCTCTTTTTTAACGGTGGTATGTTTAGTCACCCTCTGCCTCCTTTAGGATAATGGTATTTTAATAAATGTAGTTTTTTTGTAGCTTTGGGATGCGGGGCCCGAGGGGGAGGCTGGGCCCGCCCCAAAAAGATAACCACCCCAAAAAGGCCCCTTTAGCTAGTCAGCCCGGGCAGTACTTGGTTCCCCAGCCAGCTAGCCCCATTTTCGCTTGTTGGGGTTTTTCCCCCGCCAGCCCCGAAAGGGGAAGCCAGGGGCTTGGGTGGCAGTCTGAAGGAAAATAGCCTGAAACAAGGGCCCCGGGTTCCCAAAACCCGTTTTAAGTTTAAAAACATTTTTTTTTCCCAATAAAAGGCCCCAAAAAGGCTGGGGAAAAAACCTGCTTATTGGGCCCATTTACCAAATGGGGAAGAAACCCAGCGCCCCATAGAAATGCTTTCCCTGGGGAAGACCCGGGCGTTTTGAATCGTATTTAAAACTGCGGGCCCAAGGATAAACGCATTTGGTAAGATTTTTTTCACATCGGCGGTAATTAAAACCCAACCCAACGGAGGTAAATAAAATTAATGTGAATGGGTGTGAATTTTAAAAAAACATTTGGGGGATTTGGATTTTTTTGGGACTTGTCCTTTTGGACCAGTGATGACATGTTTGTCAAATGTCATTTGGGCCACTGGCTGTTAGGTGGTGTCCGGGAAACCACGTGGCCTTCATAGAAAAAGGAAAGGGAAAAAGGAAAAAGGGAGGTGTTTTTTAAAAAAAACCTAAAAAAAAAAAACCCCAAATTAGATGGGGGGCCATTAAACTTTAAAGGGATTCTTTGTCTAAATCTCGTTATAAATCATTTGATAATGGATTAGATTGATTTATTTGTTTTTACTGGGGACCTGGCTGGGGGAGGAAAAAGCGTCAACCGAGTCAACCTAAAGGCTTTAATTATCACACCTCGAGGCCGGGCCCGGGGGAGGAGGAGTGGCAGAAACTACCACTCAAGTTTATTAATTAATCCCAGACCCAAGCCTAGTTACCCTTAGACATTTGAAACCCTTTTACCCCTCACCCTTTCTCAACCCAAAAATTAAAGAAAAAACCCAGCCCCATTTGCTGTGGTGTATCGCCCACCTGTTTAAATTTTGATTTTTTGCCCGAATTACTGAATTTTATCTTTTTATTTTTTTAGTAGGGAAAAAAGCAATTATAGTGGGTGATTTTTAATTTTTTCTGTAGATCCCCCACAATGACTTAAGACTGATTTTTATTCAGTATTTACACTGGGCTTTTTTGAAAAAATCTTAAAAAAACCAACTCACCGTTTAATCACACTTTTGGGTCTTGTACTACCTTAGGGCAGAAGCTGAAAAATTTGGGACGGGTTTTCCCTTTTTTAAAAACCCCTCTAGTCACATCATTGTTCTATTCAACAGATTCTATTTTTCAGTATCCTGTTTTCATTCTGTTCACAGATTTTTTCTTTTTAAAAAAAGGCTTCTACATTTTTTAATCATGTCCATTGATTGGACAGATGTACACTTTTTTTGGAATCTGTCTTGTGATGGAGTTTATCGTCCTTGTTGTGAAAAAGTCATCAGGGCCCATTCAGCCATCTTTTGGGAGTTTTCAGTCCGGGAATGTTTTTCACACAGAAATGTCCATGCCTCAAAAAACCAACTGTATCTGATGTGTTGGCTTTTTTTTTATTACATCAGGGTTTACTTTTACATCTCATGTAATGTCCTGATGGGACTGGGCCCTTTTGGAGAACTGAAAAAGTTTCAACTTTTTTCTTTTAAAAACAGTTTAATTTCTTACAATGAAAATGATGATTCTTTTAAAAAGCTGCTGATCTTTCCTTCTGGAAAACAGGTTTTTTCCCTGAAAACATGGCATTTTTGGGCAAACTGTTGGTGGGTCAAACATTATACTATGTGTACTTTTGGAAATATTTTTATTTTTCTTTATTTCTGTCATCACCCTCATATGAATGTCTTTTCCAGCTCTGTTGAAAGCTGGGGGCTGGAGACGCCCTGCACCTGCATCACGGTGGCAGGCAGCTCCCTCTGGGGAGAGGAAGGCTCTGCAGGGGTGGTAAAGGCTGCACAGAGGACTGTGGGGAAAAAAATGCCCACCACCTCAGACCACTACACAGCACGATGCAGAGGGAGGACCCCCCCATCATGAAAAACCCATTAGCATCCTGCAGGACCACTGGGCCCCGGGGAACAGCTTTTTCCCTTTGAAGCTGTAAAACTGCTGAACTCACCCTGCCCTGAGATCCCCTCCCTCCCTCCCCCCCTCACCACACCCCTGACTGACTTAACTACAACCCCATCCACTATGGGGCAAACTTAACATGGGGTAACATGTTTATAAAGGTAAAATATGGGACTACCTCGGACTAGTTTACCCCCTTTGTTTGGGAATGGCTGTTTATGCACATGCTAATTTTCCTTCCTTTTTTTATTTCTTTTTAAATTGTTTTTTGTTTATTTTTGCTCTGCCCCCCATATTTTTTTTCCCCTTTTATGTTTATATTTATATTTTGCCTTACATCTTGCTTTTTGATGGCTTAAACGGGGACCTGAGTCCCTTTTTCGTCCCATAACATGTAAAAAGGTATGACAAAAAATTTCCCTTTGACCCTTGACCCTTTTTTCTTATTGTGTTTTTCCCTCAGCCAACCTGAGGTGTGGTTCTCATTCTTTTTAGTGTTTTTTTCCTTCCCTTTAAGGGAAAAAACCCTAAATTTTTGGAGAGGGGAAAATGGGCTCTCGGGAAAATATATTGCTTTTATCGTTTGTTTTTTTGTTGATTTATTTAGAGATTTTCCCAAAATGATTTCGGGAATTGAATGTTGAAATATGGGCCACAGTGTGTGTTTTTCTCATTGGGCTAATGGACGGATCGCATTGACAGCATAAACCCCATGTTTGATAAACCCAAAAAGGGGAAAGGGAAATTTTTTTTTGGGAGGGTGAGTGGGGTTTAAAAATATCTGTGTGCATGGCTATAAAACCCACTTTTGGGACAAGTCCAGGTTTCCAGACCTTACAGGTCTCACAGTATTTCATGAGCTGGGTGGAGTTGGTAACAATATTCGATCTCTTTGTCTGTTCTGGGTTTTATGAATGGATTCTACAACAAAGTCAACGATCCAGCACCCAAAAGGGGGGGATGTTTTTTGTTTTGGGTCGGGGGGAAGGTGGGGTTTGGGTTAGGTTTCATGGAGTCTGGAGAAATGTTTAAATATGCTTTTTTTACCTTCACCTATTTTTTAACCCAAAAAGAAAACGTCTGGGGTTTTGAGCAACAAACTTTTTGAATTCAATTCAATTCAATTTTATTTATATAGCGCCTTCCACAATCAAAATTGTCTCAAAGCGCTTTACAGAGACCCAGAGCCTGACCCCAGAGCAAGCACTTAAGGCGACAGTGGCAAGGAAAACTCCCTTTTAACAGGAAGAAACCTTGAGCAGAACCTGGCTCAGATGGGGACCCTCCTGCCGATGTGCCGGGCTGGGTGAAAGGAGGAAAAGGAGGAAGATAGGACAGCTAGGAATGGAGGAGAGGGGAGAAAGACATGCAGCATAATACAGACAATGTGGGTCAGTATTTACATTACAGTTAGTGAACAGTTATTGGATAATGTGTGCTCAGCAGATTAGAATTATGAAACAGAGCACGGAGGCAAAAGCTGTCATGACTGGTAATTATTTACATTACAGTTTGCAAAGAATATTAATCAAATATTTATCTGTAGCAGAACGGAACATTAAACATGTTAGAAATAGATCATTGTAAACACAAACAGCAGCAGGTGGGTGGAGCCAGACCATAGGACATGCAGTCTGGAGCCAGAGGTACCTGCAGAAAGGTACAGAGAAAGAGAGACCAGAGAGAAACAAACACAGGACTACGGGACAGAGAGGACACAGAGTTAATGACATGTAATAAAGGCTAATAGATTTGAGAGTGGGTCTGAGGAGAGAAAGAGAAAGAAGAAGAAGGTCTAATTTTCTCAAATAATTTTTTTGTCCCAGTTGGTCCAATTTTAATCTAAAGCCCTTTTGGGGGCTATTTTACAGTAAAAAGCCCGGACAGTGCCCCCTCCAGGAAAAAAACTAACGGGAGCCATTTTTATATTTTTTTTTGGGTGTTGTAAGAAAAAAAATGCCCCTTAAATGAATGATAGAGCCCCTCTAAAGGAGGGGTCTGTTTTTCAGAAAAGGGAAACAAAGAATCAAAAACAAATAGGGAAAAACAGTGCTTCAGTATATTAAAAGATTTCCTAAATAAAATTTGGGACCCAAACCCCCCTGTGTTTTCAGCTCCTTTTTTCCCCGGGACGGGGCCTCCCCCCTCAGGCTTTTTAGCAGGGGTTTTTCCCCTTCCCCACACCTGTACAACTGTGTTTACTGCTGAGAGGTCTGATCCAGCGGCCCTTAACTGCCCAGACGGGACTGTGTTTTTTGGATGAAAGGCCTGTGGTAGAAAAGGGAAGACTGCCAGAGAGCTGTGGGGCGTGGTTTCCAATCACCCCCTCTCTTCACTTTCCCGCTCACACCCCAAAGCCCCAAACACCCAGAAGGCCAAGGGGGCGATGCCCCCCCTTCCCACCCTTTGAAGAGGAGGAGGCCCAGTGAGTATGAATTTTGACCCTTCAAACCGGGAAACATTTCAAAAAGAGGAGAAGTTAACCCCAATGGGGGCTTTAAGTTTTGTTTTCTTTGTGACGATGAAACACGGAGCCACTGGGATGCCCAGGATTTTTCTTCAGTATGAGTGGAGGTAGAAGAGTTCAGGGGGAGACCACCCAACCTTTTGGGAGGCTCTGGAGAAAATAACCATCACAGTGGAGGCCAATGGTGTGGTGGGGGGATGAAGGTATTGTGGTTTTCTGTCAGACACGGGTCTGTCCTGGGAAAAAAAGCTGTTTTTTTTTTGACAATTAGGGGATGTCTCAAACGGAGTTACCAATGATTTTCCCCCTTTTTTTTCAGCAAAGGGAAAAAAGAACAGCTAAACCCAGAGCAGAAGCTTCGGGTGATAAAATGTCATTCCCTAAATGTTCCCTGTGAAAAAACACTGTTTCGTCCATAATGCTGGGAGGTCCCGGGTGGGGTTCCTTTCTTTTCCCTCCTGATGTGAACCGATTTTTTTTCAACCTGGACCCCTTTGAGGGGGAAATAATTTACACTGTAGGCTTAAAAACCGGTCTTTTTCTCCAGTGTCCCTGTCAAAGTATCCCCACAAAAGGGCCCGCATCTGAATTAATCCCTTTTACTTAAAGAAAAAAACAGCTTTTTCCTTTTTTTGGGGATGATTCTACTCATATCTAAAATTTACCCCCTTTCCCATCTTATACCAAAAAAGAAAGCGCACGGGCCTTTACAAGATCAGGCCCAAGGACAGGTTTATGAAGGGGCCCTGCCTTTTCCATCTCTCCCGCCTGGCTGGTGTGCTGTCCCCCTCCCCCCAAACCCTTTGTGTTCATCCCATTTTCCCTCCCCCTTGTTTGTTGCGGGCCCTGAGCCCCCCGGGAGGGCTGCCTTCCCCTTTCCCCTAAATTTTGGCCAAAATTTGGTTTTTCCCAAAGGTATATGGGGGGTTGTTGACTCATTTTTTTTAAAAAAAATTTCTTTTCTAGTGTTCATACCACAGAAATTAATACACTGACAACGCCCCCCCCTCACCCCTTTCCCCCAAAAGTGTTAAGGAAATGTAGTGTATGGGATCGGGGGGGACAGTGTGGAGCAGGACAGAGTAGCAGACAGGAGGGAGTTTTACAAGTTTAAGTACAGCAGTAACAGACAGAGGGTCCCCGGACAGCCACGGGTGAAGATAGGCTGTACTCCAAGGGAGATGGTGGGGGGAGACAGAGCGGGATGTGGGGGGGAGACAGAGAGAGGTGTGTGGGGGGAGACATGGGGAGAGTGTGTGGAGACATAGTAGAAGTGTGTGTGTGTGTGTGTGTGAGACAGAGGGGGATAGACAGAGAATCAGGTCTAGAATAAGAAACACAGATGGATATGGCACTTTTGAAGAATACCATCCCACCCCCCCAACACATGCACACAAAGCATGAGGATTACCTCGATGCAGCAATAGCAGGCAGAGGGAAACAAACAAAACAAGTGCTGAAAGGGGCAACCCCCAAAGGAAATTTTCCTCATTGAAGTACATTGAAGTACACAGATGGGGGAAGTAAAAGGGGGAGGGGGGGTGAGGCATAGAGGGGATTCAACACATTGCAAAAAAAACCCACCCCAAATCATCATTAGGTTTTTAAGAAGAAATGTTTTTTTAACCAACGGGACCCTTTAATCAACATAACTGATCAAAATATCCCCGCATTAAGGGATTCATTTCATTATTAAAGGTGGACGCCATTTTCTTGATCGATCCCAGTATGAAATGTTAACAGCAGTTCAAACGGTGAAGTTTTTTACTCCGTCATGTGACAAACAGTGAAGGGTCACATCTAACTGGAAAAAACCCCTCAAACATCGGGAAAATGGCTTAAAAAGTTACCACTTGTTGTTGCAAAAAATTTTTGTTTTTGGGATTCAATAAACAGCGTTTGATTGTGTTAGTGATGAAGAGAAACAGTGAAGGGAAGGGCAGAGTCGGGGAACAAAGTCTTTATTTATTTTTTGTAGTTTTAATTAAATTCAATTCAATTCAATTTTTTTATAGCGCCTTCCACAATCAAAATTGTCTCAAACCCTTTTTAAGAGACCCGGGAGCCGGGCCCCCCGGGAGCAAGCATTTAAGGCACAGGGGAAAAAAGCCCCTTTTAACGGGGGAAAAAACCCTTGAGCAGAACCTGGCTCAGATGGGGGACCTCCCTGGGTGGTCGGGCGGGGTAAAAGGGGAGGACACATCATCATCATCATCATCATCATCACCCCGCTTATTCGACCCGGGCCCGGGGCAGCAGTTAAAAAGGGGGACGCCCAGACCCCCCTCCCCCGGGACATTTCTTCCAGCTTTTCCGGGGAACCCTGATATGCCCCCGGGCCAGCCGAAATTTTTGGGGCCCCTCCAGCGTGTCCTAGGTCTTCCCCGGGCCTCCCCCCGGAGACATCCCCGAACCCCTCCCTGGGGAAGGGATCCAGGGGCATCCTGAAAAATCCGAGCCACAAACTGGCTCCCCTCTGGAGGGGGAGGAGCAGGGTTGTACTCCAAGCCCCCCCCCCGGATGACCGAACCCCTCACCCTTTTCCCTTAAGGGGAGCGCCTACCCACCCCTGGCGGGGGGGAAACTCTTTTCCCGCCACTTGTACCCTCGTCCATAGGTGAGAATAGGAACGCTTTTGACCGAAAATTGAGAGCATGAGAAAACTCCGCCCTTCTTCACCCCCGACGGACTAGTACATTGACCGGAATCAAGGGAAGCTGCCCCAATCAGGTGAGTCGGGGAAAAAAAAGTCTTTATTTATTTTTTTTCTAGTTTACACCCTCAGCAGAAACCAAAAGACCTGATGTCCTGACGGACCACCTAGGACCAGCATCACTGTGATCTGACTGTCCCCCCTCCTACCCTCAGACTCTTTGGGACTGACAGGTGAGATTCACTGCAAAACCCCGACCCACAGGTGGGGTTTCTGCCTTTTTTCTGGGGGGATTGTAAGTAAAAAAAGAGTTTTTATTGAACCAAACCCTCCACAGTCTGTTGGACCCAAAATTTTTTGAGAACCTTCTTTTCTGATCCAGACACTTGACCGGGGTTTAAAAGGATCGGGTCCCCCCAGCTCATTGACACTGCTTTTGATTGGCTTTTGAACATCTGTTGTGCACGGGCCCCTTGGGTTTTTACACTAGAATATAATACTCATCTCTGGTCCGGTTTGGGTTAGCTGTTAGCAATGGCTTTCTCTCCTCTTTTTGCACGGTGTGTGAGATGTTTAGTCACTTTTTGCCCCCTTTTTAGCGTTTTGGGTATGTTAAATGTAGTTTTTTTGTAGCATTGGGGAAAAGGTTGGGGGAAGTAGGGGCCCGGGGCCCAAACCTTTAGAAAACCCAAATTTAAAAAAAGCACCCTTTTAGTTAGTCAGTCCCGACTTGGTCTGACCACCCTTGCTAGCGTCCTATTTTTAGCCCCTTTGTTAGTTTTTCCCCGCCCCCAAAAGCACCCGGGGGGGCCCCGGGTTGGCAGTCTGAAGGAAAATACCCAAAAAAACAACCCCCTTGGTTCAGCGGGCAACCGTTAACCCCAAAAACACATTTTCCCCAATCACCCTTAAAATCTGGCTGGGGAAAAAAACCTGCTTATTGGGCTCTATTTACCCAAATGTGAAGAAAACTCCAGCCCCATAGTTAAATGCATTCCGGGGAAGGGGGACGCTGAATCGTTTTAAAACGGGGTTTGGCCCAAGGATAAACGATATTTGGTAAGATTGTTGGGAGATCTGATTTGACACTATTGATCTGGGGTTCTTTTTGGGAAAAGTTTTTCTGTCTTTGGGAAATTTAAAAGGGAAACCCTTTTTCCCCCTTTTTCCCTCCTTTCCCCCACCCCCCGCCATCGGGGGGGGGCCCCCATATGAATCGGTTCTGCTTAAAGGGTTTTCCCTTCCTGTTGTGGAGTTTTCCCTTCCAACTGTCCCCTTTAAATGCTTTTTTTGGGTCAGGCTCGGGCCCCCTTGGAAAGTGCTTTGAGAAAATTTGATTGGGGAAGGTGCTATATACACACACACAAAAGCGTAAAATGTAGGTCTCCTCTGAGGCCAGAGCCCCGCGGGACCATTATTAGTTTACGGGAAATTTCCACCAGCACAAGGCCCCAAATTTGGACAGTCTATTTTAAAATAGCCGCCCAAAACAATAATCTCAGTGAGAAATGTCATCTACTGTGTACTGATGTGGTCCTGTTTGGGAATTCCAAAGCTTAACCAAACCCTTTTTTAAAAACTGTTTTGGCCCCAACACAAAAAAAATGAGTCTGGCAGGTCAGCACAGCTTGAACAGTTTCTCACGGGATCACCCTTTGACAAAAAATTTATCCTTTAAAAAGGACCGGGTCCTTAGTCAAAGTCCCCCAAAGCAATACTGTTTACAGGGGGTTTTTTTTTTTTTTTCCCCAAAAAACACTATAGGTTAAAATATTAAAAAAATTAAATGATAGGCCCCCATTTTATTGGGCAAAAGCCAAAACCCAGAATGCATTTCAAAACCAACCAACAGTTTACTCTGAAACAGCTTTTAAAATTGTCTCTTCATCAAGTCTGTTTTTTTTCCCGGGAGAGACTGAAACCCAGTTGTTTTCAACATGTGGTCAGTTTTTTTCAATAAAGCTTTTTAAATCTGCTGTGACTTTTTCCCAAGTTTTGGGGGGAGACACCCTTGCAATGCATTATGGGGCCAGTTGAGTATTTCCAGTAAGCTAAAGGACATTACCAGAGGTTCTTCAATCTAGTGTACATCCCAGCTTTTGGAAAAAAAGTTAAATACCATGTCATACAAAAAGGACCAGCAAAATACTATAAAAAAGTAAAACAAGAGCAGAATAAAAAAAAACAATGACAGGGGAAAACATGGGTTTTTTTACCCCAGAAAACTTTTTTTTTTGAACCCCTTTTGATTATTCATCCACAGACCTGGTCAGGTTTTTTTTTGACAAATTGTCCGTTTTTTGCCCCTCAGACCTGCCAGGTAGATCTGGGGCCCTTGGGCACACTGCCCCACCATCTGTCTTGCTTTGACAGGCAGCCCCCCTTTGGGCAGCCAGGTCTGAGTGACGCCCCCCCCATGTGGCTCAGGTCAGTCGGGCCTTGGAGGCGCCACTTTGGGGGGGAAGGTCAGCCTGGGATTTGAAATACAAAAACATTTGTCTTTAAATGAATAAGTTTTAATGCGAGCCAAAAAGATGTTTACATTTTTTTTTTTTTTTAATTTTTAATATAGTTTCAATGAACTACATCGGGGGTTTAGCCCCCAAATTTCCCCCTTTTGAATTAAAACAATGAAGCTTTTTTTGGGACCTGTGAATCCGGGAAACAGGTCAGAAAAATTAACGGGAAAAACAGTTTTAATGCATTTAAAGGTTTTTATCACACACTAAAACAGACAGGATTTGGCTCGGGAGATTAATACCAACAATTTTTTCATCTTTTGTCATGTCCATCATGAGGTAAACAGTCACGAACCCTTTTCAGCTAAACCCAAAGGTTTTTTTCAGGGTCTGAACTCCTGCCTAATTATACTGGATGGGTTTAAACCCCAGAGATGGAAACAGCCTTCCAAAACTAAAAGGTGAGTGGGGGGAAAAAAGGGCATTCAAAATTTCCCCTGGGGCTCACCAGTTTGATACCCTTTTTGCCGCAGCCCCACCTTTCCCCACCCCGATGACTTGACAATGTTTGTTCCCCCGGGCGGGTTGTCTGGGTGCTGCCCCACATTTACTGAGGGGGCTTTACCAGTGAATTCTCTCCTCGTACCCCGCAAAACACAAGTCAAAACCACTGTCACTATCACCACATCACGAAAAAGGGAAAAATTTGGAAAACCTCCCAAAAGTAGTGGCTTTAATTAAATTTTTTCCCCCGGGGAACACTGCTCACCTCAGAGTATGCCCGGGCAGTGGAGAACGGGAGGAGTTTGAGGGGGGAATGAGTTGGGGAGATTGCTTTTTCTGCAAACCTCTGAAAGAAAGTCGCCGGGAAAGGAGGAACCAGGGCAGCCTTTTAGAGCTAAAATGTAGAGTTTTTCTTTGTGTTTCAGGACCCCATGTGTGGATTACCTGCAACAGAAGTGTCCAATATTCAAAATACAGACTAGAAAGGATGCCCATCGTTTGTAGCCTTTACCAAAAAATGCCTTGGGGGAAAAGACTGTCTGAAAGTGTACAGATGAACCACATTGTATCAAACTGTGTGGACAAAGAGTGTCTGTTTTATTTTGCAGTCTGCAGGTTTTATACCCCCTGAAAAATGGTGGACTCCCCCTTTCACTGCCGGGAAGAACCTTGGGAGCCATGTGAGGGAAACATGATCCAGACATTGACAG